>JAHKKF010538111.1:1710-34278 GCA_019740295.1 Labeo calbasu
AAATAAAAGATAACATTAAAGTATTACCTTTACTTGCCTTAATTCGCCTTTCCCTCTTTTCTAAACCTCAGAAAATCGCCTCCTCACACATGTAGGCTTCTGTGGTGTTAGCCCCAAAGTTGGTTTGAGTTCTGCAAAAAACGGACATCAGTGGTTTTAAATAAAATGTGAACAAGTCATCTTACTGTTGTTGTATCAAAATGTGAAGTAAACAGGCAGAAGACAACAGAAACATGTATTTTCTAAAAATAACTCACATTAATCCTGAAAGAATGAAGCTCTCATATATCTCTGGCTTTCAACATCTACAAAAAAGCAAACATTCTTTTAACAATAGTAAAAAAAAATGATAATATAGAAATTACAGCCTCTACTTGCCTTATACCGTCTTTCCCTCTCTACTGAAGAAGCCGAGCCGATCGCCTCCTCTCACACGCAGGCTTCTGTGCCGTTAACTCCCGGCGCGGGCACAATGAAGACTCAAAGCTCAACAAGTCTGAAATATTACATGCAAAACATTACTTTTAACAATTTAAACTTAATCAGCCTTAAAATAATTAGGCTAGTCTTCATTACACGACGCCGTTTTCTTTAGGAAACTTTCAGTTTAATCGCGGAGAAAAGTTTACGAATTAACATGTAAATCTGTTAACAATCCTCTATTAACACCTAAATCTTCTGTAAATATGACATATGAAACTCACAGACGTTGTATTAAAGCTATCTCCTCCGTTCAGTAGAAGAGGCCGTTACGATTTCTGAGGCAAAAACCGCGTCAGCGTATTTTACAATAAAAGCTCTTTTCCGACTTTTCCCGCGTTCCATTAAGTCTCAAAATAACGTTACTACCGGACACACATAATGAATGCAGACTTTACATTTTTAATCTTTACTAATGCTTCCATCTGCAGACGCTGAGAAAATGGCCGCTTCTCGCACTTTTTTACGTACGGTGGACAGGACGTGCCTGCTCTCTCTCGGGTCCGCGTTCCTAACCCAGCACTGCTGGGTTATAAATTAAGGTCGAATTTGGGTTAATCAATCAAAATTGGGTTAAATTAACCCAGCGTTCTCAACCCAATGTTTTAGAGTTTACATTTTTACTGTAATAAAATCATTGTTGCAGCAAAAACAGCTTTACCTCGTGCGGTCTTTTCTGTCCGACATTCAGTTTCAACCCGTCAAACGCATATCACGACCACAGCTGCAACAATAGCCCAGTATATTAATAGTGCTTCTATTGTAGTCAGTAGGGCGCATGGAAACTTACATAAAACAAACATATAGTTGCATATAACCGCGTCGCGTTGTGTTTCAGTCGTGGTCTCGCATTTGTTTGGCGGGAGGTTAAACTTCCATAGTGGCGCCGGCGCGTCGTTCGCTTTGAGTGTCGATCCGGTGAATGCTGCGTTTGTAGAAGGCTAGCGTTCCAAGCAGACGTTAACTGCGTTAAAAATAGGAAATATGCGAAACTACAGACGTTTTCCTATCCATACAGTAATAATTTTATAGGAATACAATGTAATACATAACTTGATTTCATTCAAGAAGTGTCCCGTCAGTGAAGTTTTCTCTTAGGACAGAACACAAAATGACCGCGGAAAAATGTATTCGCTTTAACCGGTTTGGCACAGACTAACATTTGGTTACCCAGCGCTGGGTAGGTATGTGAGGGGGTTCATCATTTGTATTGACAGTTAGGTAGTAAAAATGACCCAGCAGCTGAGTTAGGGAAAACTACCCAGCACTTTGGTAGAAAATATTAAAAATAACCCAATAAAATGACCCAACAGGCTGAACTCAGCACACTCAGCAAAAGAAAAACAAGCAGTTTTTAGAGTGTACAATGTGGCAATTATTTAAATGAATAAGGGAAGAAAAAAATATGAGCTAGCCACGATTTAACAAAATTAGGGAACAAATGATTAGATCATGGCCAAATTAATGAATCATGGGAATGAGTTCTTAATTCTTTAATTCTAATTTCTCTCTTTATCCCCCCCCCCAGAGAGATATGATGCAGGAATTCACCTCGGTACCAAGCGGCTTGACGACCGTGAACCAGAGTAGGAATGTGTCCTGTAAAATATCCTATGAAGATGACCGCGTTCCTCTGATGGTGCTCTACATCATGGTTTTTATCATCGGCCTTCCAGCCAACCTGGCCACGGTCTATCTCACCTTCCACCAGGTGCGTCGTAAGAACGTCCTCGGCGTCTACCTGCTCAGCCTGTCCGTGTGCGACCTCACCTACCTCTTCACGCTGCCTTTGTGGACGGTGTATGTCAGTAATAACCACGAGTGGCCCTGGAGCTCCATGGCCTGCAAAGTGACTGGCTTTGTGTTCTTCAACAACATGTACATTAGCATCTTCCTGCTGTGCTGTGTGTCCATCGACCGCTATGTGGCGGTGGTCTATGCCATCGAGTCTCGCGGTCTGCGCCAGAAACGGATCGCAGCTCTTGTGGCGTTTTCAATCTACATGGTCGTAGGCTTGGGTCACGTTCCTGTCTTCATGATGCCTGAAGGCAATGCTGCCCAAGGCAGTCGCCGTTGCTTTGAGCCCAGCCAGACCTCAGAGGTAGTTGCGGGATTCAGCTATGCCCGCGTTTGCATCGGCTTTTTAATCCCCCTCGCCATCCTGATCTTCACTAATAGAGCCATTCTTGCCAACGTTCAGGCCAGTACGGGTCTCCAGCCTCATCAGAAAGAGAAGGTACGCTACCTGGCTGTGGCGGTGGTGGCGTTGTTTTTAATCTGTTTTGCTCCATACCACATTATCTTGTTGTTGCGTGCCATCACCTACCACTTCCCCAAGATGGCAGAGAATTGTCACTTTGAACAACATGTCTACACGCCCTACAAAATCTCCTTAGGACTGTCGACTTTCAACAGCGCCTTCAACCCCATTCTCTACGTGCTCTCCAGCAACAATATCCGTCAGGAGATCAGAAAAGTTATTGCGTCGCTGTGCAATAAAGTCAACGCGAGTCAGCGTTCGACACACAGCAGCCAACACAACATGCACAGCTCCAAAAGCAATTCAGAACTCGTCCCAACAAAAGGCAATCAAATGAGGACAACATGTCCCAGTGCATGCTAAATTTTAGATGCATTGGACATTGTGGGGAAAAGTCAAGGTTACATCAATACAATAACACCTTGTGGGACAAGATCAAGATCAAGTGGGACAGATCTTGCAAAAAACAAAAGTGAATTTCCTGTTGTTTTTGTGGTCTTTCAACTTAATGATCTCACGCTAAGATCTTATGTATTTCACACCTCTAAAACTGCTTCAGCCACAAAATGTTTCTGTATCACTTGAGCTGCAGCTTCTAAATATCCTGGACTCATATGTAGAGCGTATTAGATTGTGTTGATAAGCTTAAACTCAGCAGACAGGAAGAGGCCATCTGACCTGATTTTAAAGTGGCTCATTTCACTTGGTGTTGTTTTGACATGGCCTAAATCTACAATCAGTCATACCAAAATATCTGATACTATAAATTAAGTTCACAAGCAGAAAATGAGTGAAATTCTCAAGAATTTGCAATTCTCAAATTCCAAGAGGTATAAATACCACAGATATAATGTGGGATAGCATTCTATTTACATGCTACTAAGTGCCTCAAAACTGATCACAGATTTGGTGCCACAAACTGGGCAAATTATGGCAACATGATTTGTGATTCCGAGTGGACTGGTGAAAATGTGCAACTGAAATCACATAAGGTGTATCAAGCCAGCCAAGCAGATTATAGCTTGCTGTTTTGCACTGTCAGAAAAAAGAAGTGCAAAAATTGTACTTTTAAGGCCATTACACACCAAGCCGACTTCAAAGAACTAGCAGCAGCGAAAGTCGATAGCAGTCTGGACCAAAAAGATGCGCTTAAACACACCGCAGACTACAGCCAACTGCAAACTGGGAAACAATGGCTTGTAACTGGGGCAAAACCTTCAGAGAGACACCTTTATACTATTTTAAGGTAATAATATGCACCCTTTAGGGTTAAAGAATCCTCTAAAGTCTGTGGGCTAATATGTACACTTACACTACCAGTCAAAAGTTTTTGAACAGTACAATTTTTAATGTTTTTTAAAATAGTCTCTTCTGCTCACCAATTCTGCATTTATTTGATCCAAAGTACAGCAAAAATAGTCAAATTGTGAAATATGTTTACTATTTAATTTTTTTTTTTATTTGAATATATTGTAAAATGTTTCTGTGATTACTCCAGTCACATGATCCTTCATAAATCACTTTATAATTCTGATTTGCTGTTTAGAAAATATTTATTATTATTATTATGTTGAAAAGAGCTGAGTAGATTTTTTCAGGTTTCTTTGATGTATAGAAAGTTCAGAAGATCAGCATTTATCTGAAATAGAAATATTTTGTAACATTATAAATGTCTTCATCATCACTTTTGATGTATAATATATATAAAACTTTTTAAGTCAGATAAATGCTGATCTTTGGATCTTTCTATTCATAAAGATTCCTAAAAAATGTACTCAGTTGTTTTAAAAATTGATAATAATAATAATAATAATAATAATAATAATAATAATAATAATAATAAATGTTTCTTAAACAGAAAATCTGCATATTACAATGAAGAATCATGTCACTGGACTAATGATGCAGAAAATTTAGCCTTGATCAGAGGAATAAATGACATTTTAAAATATATTCAAATAGAAAAGTTATTTTAAATGGAAAATAGTAAAAATATTTCAAAATGTTACTGTTTTTGCTATACTTTGAATCAAATAAATGCAGGCTTGGTGAGCAGAAGAGACTTCTTTAAAAACGGTAAAAATCTTAGTGTTCAAAAACTTTTTAGTGGTAGCGTACGGTACTATTATGAACCCTTTAGGGGTAAATAAGTTGCCATTTAGGGTACTGCCCCAGTCCCAGTGACAAGCCATTGTACCCATAAAGGCAGGGACACACCAAGCCGACTTCAAAGAATAAGCAGCGACGAAAGCTGATGGGGTTGTCGTCTTGCAGTGGCAGTGTCTGCCAAAAGGCTGCGCTTCAACACATCGATCAGACTACAGCCAACACTGCAAACTATTACATGCGTTCTGTGCCTGCGTAAAAAAGAATTAACTGTCCATCAGTAGCAATCAATAGTATGTATTCATTATTCAAACGAAGAAACCAAACCAAGGACATACGAGATACACGAAATGCAGACAAAGCAGCACGTGCTTACTATTTTGAATATCAGTTATGCTGATAACTGGGAGTCGGCTTGGTGCATCCCGGCCTTAAAGGTACAATTCTTGTTTGTTTGTTTTTTTCTCCGAGAGTGTGGCAAGTGATTGCTTTTTGTGTGCAATAAAATTTCAGATGGTGTGTTGGCTTATGTCTGATACCAACTGTTTCAAACCATATACAGTATCACTTTCTTTTGTTCTCTCATAGTTTACTGTAATACAAATGCAGTTTTGTTTTGTAAATTTAATGTGTCAGTATTAAACTGCATGCCTTTTAGTGATGACAGTGTTCTTTGGAAAGTTTATTACGTACAAAGGTATCATGTATTTCCTTAAATTATTGTTTTTTTGTGTGTTTTTGTACAATTTTATAACGCATGTGTTTTGCATTATGATTATTTTGTTCTAATGTTATTTTAATATACACCACAATTTCTGGCCTATCTACTATATGGCTTTTTTTAGGTGCAACGTTCTTATTTTGGTTGATTTTCCATTTGTCCTATTTTCCCAGATTTCATGTGTAGACCGTAATAAATTGCAATCAAGCTTTTCTCATACAGTCACCAGTAAACTACAATGGACAATTTGCACATAATGCTACTCTTTTAAGAAACTGTAAATAAACTCAAGCAAGATTACAAGAGAAGTACAAAAGTTTTCCAATATATGAACTTGGCATGGACTAATTATGGAGTATGATACTAAAATTAATATAAAACATTTCAACAGATACTGAAAAAAAATATTTAAAAGGTGTATGTTTTTTCACAAACACAAAACATTCAAAGTGAAAAGTAATTTAAATACATTGAATATTGAAAACTCTTGACTTCTGTGGTGATTATTAAAATTTGGGTTGATGAAAACTGTCTGAGATGTGATGGCCTGTTTGTGTGCTCTTTTAAGTATGGGAAATGTGTATTAATCAACAACAACAGCAAATGCAAACTTCTGTAAATATGATTACATATTTAGCAAGTGCTAAATGTTCAGCAACATGTTCAGCATCCTTCCTCATTTACACTTTTAAGTGAAACATGCATATGACATTTTGCAAAAGCTAAAAGCCAGACAAACTCATGGTCATCTGGTCTGTCTGCCCTCTCCTTCAAATGTAAACATCCTGAATAATTAACTCAGATACCAAGACAGGTTCCTAATTGGCCCTTCCCTCAATGAATAATTAAGCAGTCAGCAGCTGTCCTCAGCCAATAGCAAACAGTCATCCCATTGGTGCCCACCCTTGTTGTGATGCGCTGGCATCTGGCAGAGACAGACCAGATAACTGTATGTGTACATAGCAACTGTCCAGTCATGTATTCATACATTCCACTTGGCACATCGCTCCTCATCACAATGTACAAAATTACATTTCACACTAAATGTGTGAGACACATTGTGAAACAAAGTCTTGTGAAACAATATCTTGTTTCTGTGAAATATGGTTGACACTGGAAATTCACAGAATACAATGTACAGTAAAAATGGCAGTAAATTACTTGCTTTGTTTGGCCTAAGACTGAGATGTTATATTGATCTAGCATTACATATGATGTAGTTTTCTTCAAATCTATAATAAATCCCAAGAGACTGAATGTGTTTCTTCAAAGGCATTTCCTTTTGTTCTGGTCGCTGTAATACTCTGTCTTCTGCTTTATTAAATAGTATCTTTTTTGATGTGCTTCAAGAAATGTAAATTATTAATGCATTAACGAAAAAAGACATCCTGACCTACCTGCCTTTCTTCATTTGTAGGGTTTTATCTCTCAGAAGCATATCATTTTAGCGCCATGAACTTTTCATGTAAAATACAGGCTTATCACCTACTGTTTCACGTTAATAGACGCCAAAAACATTGTCATTGGCATAGCCTACTTTCTACTTTATTTCTGCATTTAAAAAAAAAAAATTTCCTAATATACAAGAAATTGCACTAACTTGCAATTTTGCTATAAAATGTTTGAAAAATATAAAAAATGTTTTTTTTCTTTTTCGTATTTGTGCGCATGCCCCATGAGGTCACACTGAGGGCGCGAGTGTAATCGTCTGCTATCCACGATAGCCTATTCCTTTAACATGTATTTTGGGATGAACATTTCCTGAAACAGTATGTCTATGGGAATTATGGGACGTAACGGGAAAACAGCTGACTGCAGGAACATCTTCAATTTCAATCTGGTGATGACAACAACAAGGTCTCACCCTGAGGCTCATGTGAGAGATGACTGGAAACTGTTGAACTTACTTGGCACTGACGTATTTTAAACCGAAGCCTAACCAATACGGTAGAATGTACTGAAAGACATTTTGGAGTCGTACACATTCGTATTTACACATATTCTTGCATCTCCCTCTACTGGTCATTTTGTGAACATGCGAATCTGTATAAAAGCTTTTTCATTGTTTTTAAAGCATTCCCTCTCTTTCCACTAAACCGCAGAAGCCTATATTGTATGTTTTTTTGTTTGTTTGTTTTTTGTTTTTTTTGGTAATACTACAACTGAGGTAATACTTCAAAATGTTATATTATCTTATCAAAAATCATATTCGATTGGGTCTATCATATTGTGTTGTATGAATGTGACATCATATTTGTGCCCCTGGACCACATAACCAGTCTTAAGTATCCCTGTTGAAAAAAACAGCATATGCTGGTTAGGTAGGTTTTGATGCTGGTTTAAGCTGGTCCTTTGCTGGTATATGCTGGTCCTTGACCAGCCACATGACCAGCTAAGGACCAGCTTAAACCAGCAAAGGACCAGCTTAAACCAGCATCAAAACCTACCTAACCAGCATATGCTGTTTTTTCAACATGGATATTTGTAGCAATAGCCAACAATACATTGCATGGGTCAAAATGATCGATTTTTCTTTTATGCAAAAAATCATTAGGATATTAAGTAAAGTCATGTTCCATTAAGATATTTTGTACATTTCCTAATGTAAATATATCAAAACTTATTTTTTGATAATTATTAGGCATTGCTAAGAATTTCATTTGGACAACTTTAAAGGTGATTTTCTCAGTATTTTTATTTTTATTTTTTATTTTTTAGCACCTTCAGATTCCAGATTTTCAAATTGTTGTATCTCGGCCAAATATTATCCTATCCTAATAAACATACATCAATGAAAAGCTTATTTATTCATTTATTCAATTTTAAAAAAAAAATTGACCCTTATGACTGGTTTTGTGGTCCAGGGTCACATATATATACTATTACATAAAAGAATGCAATAACGAATGCCCAATAAGTGTTTCAGTAGTCTAGTTAAAAACAAACTAAGGTGCTGTAGTGTGTCATACTCAGCCAATAGGGGGAAGTGTTGTCCCGCTTTCACCTTGCAGTGGTATATTTAATGTTTTTCCACAGTCGAATTTGTCAGTTATTGAAAAACAGAATTTGTTCAATCAAATCATGACACTTAAACGCTATTGACCAACATTAAACAAAAACTGACATCATTTTCTCGCCTGTTTGACTGTCTGAGCTTTTCAGGTCATGTGAGCAGTTATCTGCACCCCATCCCCAGAGAGCTGTCATGGCTACCTTCTTGTTTGCTCTTTGTATACAACAGATTAAATACAACATTGAATAGTTCCAGGAGTACTCAGGAGCTTATTGGATGTTTGGGACGTGTGAGAAAGGAGAGTGCAGAGAAATGATTTGTGATGGAAGAAAAGAAAAACAAAAATGTTGGATATCAGTAGGATGAGGAAACTTTCACCCTGGTTTCCATCCTGCAGTATGTTGACATGGCATAGTCCTACAGTTTCTTGGGAGAGCAACTGGACAGCAGGTCAGACTGGTCTGTTAACACCCAGAACATGAAGGATCTTAGTTTTTTCTATATTACTTGAGAAGGCTTAGGTATAACACCTCTTATACACAACAGTATATGAGTTATAGACGCATCATGCTTTGATTTATATACCTTTGAGACTATGACAAATGTTGTATATTTGCACTACTGACACTTACAGCACTGTGTTGTACTTAATACACACCTTTAACCCTGCAACTGTAAATATTTTGATTCAAAACTCACTCTAACTGCACTGTCTTTTTGTCATTTCTCCTCTGCACTCGACCCACTCGGGAGACGCTTATTGACAGATGGTCCGGGCATTACCCGGCATCATGTTTTCACAGCCGACTTTATCTTGGCCTAAAGCCTGGACACACAAAAGGAAAACAAATTTTATCCCAAACATTTTCTGGGATGATCACTGTCTCTCTAGCATTAAATCAGCATTTGTATTATGATTAAGCCTATGTAAAATCAGTCTGGATTAGTTCATTAACCCTGTCAAGTTTCTGATACAAGCTTTTTGTGTTCTTGTAAAGATTAAGTAACACAATGCACTCACTGGTAAAAGTATCCGTGGGTGTATTTATAATATTTTTTCTGAAATTGCGTTTTTACAGTACAGGCGTTCCTTAAATGATGCCACTTTTCCTTCCTGTGTCTACGGTCAAAGCCCAGCTGCTGTCATGGTGATTGAGGGGTATTTCCAAATGAGGTTCTGGTGGCTTCCAACTTCAGGGCTCTGTTACCTAATTTTCCTTTTCAAAAATATGCACTGACATCATGTTCAGTGGATTTTTAAAAGTCAACAATCAATGGGTTGTTGTACTGCTTATGAAATGTTTAGCAAATGCGCAAACGCTCTAGTGTGAGGAAACACCATATGGTGGAAGTCAAATCCTGCCATTCAGTTTTATTATTCTCCCAAATGTAAAAGTTTACTGCCCTAGATGACATACTTTACAATATCAAGCAAAACACTGGCAACCTCTCTTTAAAAAAAGTGTTATTTAGGGAGCTGAAAAAATATGATATATATAATATAAAAATAGAATATAATGTCCAGTAACCTCCTTCCCTCTGCATTGGTCCAGTAACATGCAATAGTTTAATGGGAATTTATCCACCTACTTTTTGCCGTAAGAGTGGGCGGAGCCATTTGTAAATTTTATGGGTCAGGCTTCCGGTCTCATTCACATCCAGCTATTTTTAGCTGTACAAAACAGCTTGTTTTGCGGCTTGATATTGCAAATAAGTGTGTCTTACCAAATTATTTTAATGCATTATGTTAATTATGAACACACACTGGTTTGTAGTTTGTAGTTTTACCATTTACCGCACGTTGTTATTCTTCTCGTTATTTCCCTACAGTGGCTAATGAACTATAAGTCTCGGCCATAAGCTTACTTCCGCATTGAAGAATAAGATAGTAGATATGGAGAACTGAAAATGCAAACACACACCACTTACACACACGCACATTTACCCACGAAAGCAATTTACTTTTCTGCAACAGAACATCATATACAGATACACAATTAACAAGAAACATCATTGAAATTTAGCCTCAAAAATATCTGAAAGGCAGAGGTGAACATATTTTACTAAAAATACATGATACAAAATAATGTTTTGTGATATTTGATGTCAGTGTCCAAACGCCCTACATCTAATCCATAAAGTTTACCAAGAGGCCTGCTTAGATTTCAATTAGATAAAACACCGCTAATGACTCTTTCCCTCAGAACATCAAGTCCCACTGCCCACATCTCATCCTCTTTTCTGCCCCTCTGTGCATCTGCAGTTTCAGTCATCAGCAACTCATTACTGTCTCGATCCACCAAGATCCAGCTCCATTTCTTAACACAAGGATTTATCTTAAAACGCAACAAAGATAGAGGAAATGATCCAAATATGGCAGTAAATCTGAGTTCAGAACCTCAGAAGTGTCCAATGAAGATTAGCCTCACACTTGGGAGAATTAGTCATTTGCCGAGCATCTCAAAACAAAAGAAACCACTTTTAAAACAAACTTAGGCTCATTGGAAATATGTGCCTCTATACACATTTCTGCAAAACTGAAAAAAACATACCTATATGTATGAATCACTGCAGTTTCAAACACTAGAGGCAGTAAAACAAACAACTTTTATTCCTTTTTACACAAAGTATGACTTAAACACAGTTTTGATTAATGAAGCCTAATTTTCACACAATTGTAAAATTCTGCGCAATCTGAAAAATGATACTTTTGAACGTTGTCGTCACATATAGTTTCATATGCATGAATTTTCCAACTCAGTAGGTTTGCTTGGTAGCTCACGCGATACAGCGTTGCACTTGACTGATGAAGAGCTCCGGTACAAGCTCCAAAAAACTATGGTTTGGCAAAACAGTCAAATCCGCTAAAGAAGTTAAATAGCATGGCTGTATCAATAAATGCATTTTTATATCACTTTTGCATTTGTCAACACTATCGGGTAGGTTTAGGGTTGAGGTTGGTGTAGGGTATTTCCAACATGATTTTACCTTTAGCGACACCATCTGGAATTTGAATTCTGAACAGGTTCAATATGTACCTTAAAGGGATAGTTCACCCAAACATGAAAATTTGATGTTTTCTGCTTACCCCCAGGGCATCCAAGATGTAGGTGATTTTGTTTCTTCAGTAGAACACAAACAAAGATTTCAAACCGTTGCAGTCTGTCAGTCATATAATGGCAGTCAATGGGATCCACAGCTTTGAGAGTCTAAAAAACATACAGACAAAACCAAATTAAACCCTGTGGCTCGTGACGACATATTGAGGTGTTAAAACACGAAACAATCGGTCTGTGCAAGAAACTGAACAGTATTTATATAATTTTTTACCTTTTATCCACAGCAACCTGTGCAGACATAACCAAATTAAACCCGAAACACTGAGGTGTTAAGACACAAAACAATCGGTTTGTACAAGAAACTGAAACAGTTTTTATATAATTTTTTACCTTTTATCCACAGCAACGTCCAACTGTCCTGAGCACGTTCACAACAGCCGGCGCGTGACGCGTCCAAGTGCTCTGGCATAGTAGACGCGTACGCGGAAGCGATCTGTTGAGCGTATACGTCACTCATTGTTTATACACGAGATTTTGGGTACGACGGCTACTCAAAATGTAAACTACTTGTGCTTATCCTGATTGTTGCAGCTGATTAAAAACTAAAAGACTAAGTTTGCTTGTGCAAACTCATCCATGAGTGTTGACTTTTCACAGACTCCCAACTTTTTTTCCCAGCCCGATTGCCTATGCCAGAGCATGTTGATGTGTCACGCGCCGGCAGTTTTGAACACGTTCAGGACAGTTGGACATTGCGGTGGATAAGAGGTAAAAAATTATATAAAAACTGTTTCAGTTTCTTGTACAAACCGATTGTTTTGTGTCTTAACACCTCAGTGTTTCGGGTTTAATTTGGTTATGTCTGTGTATGTTTTATTTGACGTGGCAGCCATTGATTGCTATTATATGACTGACAGACAGCAACGGTTTGAGTTAAAAACCTTCATTTGT
Organism: Labeo calbasu; assembly: GCA_019740295.1. Classification (NCBI taxonomy): domain Eukaryota; kingdom Metazoa; phylum Chordata; class Actinopteri; order Cypriniformes; family Cyprinidae; genus Labeo; species Labeo calbasu. Next base: position 14,301 of record JAHKKF010538111.1, read on the forward strand.
GTTCTACTGAAGAAGCAAAGTCACCTACATTTTGGATGCCCTGGGGGTTAGCAGATAAACATCAAATTTTCATTTTTGGGTGAACTATCCCTTTAAGCAGCATAATAAAAACAGCAATACGTGGACATTTCACTTTGAAACTGCCACAAGACATGCAGCAAGGTACGTAATTACAGTGTTGCAGAAATGTATATGGAGGCATGTATTTTCGTTAGCCTGTGTTGTTTAAAACTGGAAAGGAGAAAACAGCGTTTTCCAAACATCTTTAAGTCTTTACACATTTAAGGCATAAATACATAATACAGATATTCCAGATCACAAGCAGTCAGAAGAGTACAGATATTGTCATTTACAATTATGAGTTTGCCATTGACTCAGACTGTTGTGGTCTGGGTGAGAGTGTTCTTATTGCTTCTCTCCTCCGGTATAAGAGCCGTAGCCGAACAACAGTTGACTACGGAAATGCTAGTCTTATTGTCTCTGAGTTTATGCTCGAATGTACTGACGTTCATAGTCACGGTTTCCTGCTGAGCAACACTCGAAGAGATTTTAAGGTTGGAGGCATCCATGCAGCTGTTGATCAAATCATCACCCTGGACCTTTTGCATGTGGAAGGTTCCGTGAATTTTCAGCTCGAGAGTAGAGGTGACAGTCTGCATGCATACGACACAGCGGAAGCCTGTCAGTGAGTTGTGCAGGTCTGGGTGCCTCTGACAGTGTTCCAGGAAGTCCTGCTCACTGTGAAGCGGAAGCTTGCAGATGCGGCAGTTGCCTGTGTCCAAGCTCCTGCTGTGGGTGACCTTGTGTTCAGTCAGAGTTAGCAGTGAAGGGAAGCGCTCTCCACAGATGGGGCATTGGCAGTGCTTGGTGGGGCCTAGATGAGTCTGGACGTGCTCCCACAGTGCCATCTCAGTGAAGAAGGTCTTGGAACAGTCTTTGCATTTGTGGCTCCCTTGGATTGCCTCCACTTTGCGCTTGAGAGTGCCACTCTCCCCGGGCTGGATGTGGTGATCTCGCAGCTGGTGGTTGGCGAGCAAGGACTGCATGGTGTAAGAAGCTCCGCAGATTTCACAGGCAAACATAGGATCGTTCAGATTCGCCTTCCCTTTGCTTTCGGCGGGAGGGCTGAACAGCGATTCCATCGTACCTTCTCTTATTTCACTATTCGCTGGCAGCATTCCAGCACTGTCCTTGGCAACTGGTTCGGAGACAGGTGGAGGGGTCAGGTTGTTACCTTCAGCGCTCTGGCTCTTGGCACGAAGTTTCTCGTGTAAGGGCACCTCGAGGGGAGATCTGGTCTTGGTACATATGCAGGGACTGCATTTGTCGCTATGCGTGGTGATATGACACTGCAACTCAACGTCCGTGCTAAAGGACTCCGCACAGAAGATGCAACAGTACTCTTTGCATTGTCTGTCGAGATGCTTCTGTTTGACATGCAGGTGCAAGTCATGCTCTTGCTCGAAGTCCCATTCGCAGGACGTACAGTGGAACATGGTTCTCTTGTTACTGTGCTCAGAGGCCAGGTGAACCTGAATAGACATCTTGGAGCTAAACACCTTCTGGCAGAGGGAGCAGCGGTAAAACACAATGGTGTGCATCTCAAGTAGATGTCCATTCAAGTCTTTGACACTGGTGAAGGTTTTACTGCAGCTCTCACAGATGTACAGCGTAGATGCATTGCTAAAATGAGAAACTGTGTGTTCCCTAAAAGATTCATGGTTTGGGAAATCCCTGAAGCACTCTGGACAAGTAAGTTTTGGGAGCATACACTTCAGGTGGGAACTCAAGTGAGTTTGAAACAGATCCAGATCATTGTATTTAGCCCCACAGTGGTCACAGATGAGGTCGGTTGAAGGTAATGCAGCTTTTTTGGCTGGACTCTTGATTGACTGGGGTGAAGTTGAACCCACAGTCCTGGTTCCCTCTTTAAGGTTCATCAAGTTAATGTTCTTGTGTGTCTTTCTGATATGCTGCATCAATTTTAGCTTGCTGTTGAACATAGGCAAATGAGTACAGTATGGACAGAAGGTCAAAGACCTCCGTTCTGCCTTTTCTTCTGGGTCTGGATCAAGTTTCAAGCTCTGGTTTTTACAGTGGACCTGCTGCACGTGATTGTCTAGCGTGTCCTTTGTCAGAAATCCTCGGAAGCACTGCGAGCAGAAGAAGACGTTGCTCTCGATTAAAGCCGAGTTGTGCGATTCGCGAACATGCTCTTGAAGAGCCTTCAGGTCTTTTAACGACGTAGGACAGAAGCTACACTGAAGAACTGTTTGAACGGCCGCTGTGATTGCGGCCTCAAGCAAAACGGAGTGGCCTAGCATCACATTAGCCTCTTTCTGGTGCTCCGGAACAGTCAGGATCTCAGAACTAGAGCGGACATTGTTTTCCACGTGTTGGGGCTGTGAATGTGCTCTGGGGCTCACGTGGTTTTGACAATGAACACAATTATTGAAAGCCTTGAGCTTTTTGGAGATTGCTAAACAACTGTTTGAGTCAAACTGAGACTTTCTCTTTTCTGCAGAAGGAGCCGTTGTCCTAGTATTTACACTGGCTGGACTGGACATGTATGAGGTGGCACAGCTGCATTCTGCCATTGAGAGCGCTGACTGATCTTGTGCAGCACAATTTGAAGGTTGTCTTTTCTCAGTGTCCCTCATGTTATTCGGTGGTTCATTTGGAAGAGAGAGATGTTGGGAGGACATAGCACTACCCTGTTCATATTGATTACTGAAGCCCTGTTTGCTGTTTATGAAGGTCTCACTGCTGATATCTTTTTGGGATATTTCAAGAGGTACTGAACTGTTGCCAGGCAAAGGGGTGTTTATCCTCCCACACTGACCAAGTCTCGGATGATCTTTATATGTATCTCCCTTGGATCCAAGGTCACATCCATCTTCATGGTCAGAGGAGGAAGGACCAGGGGAAAGAGGCAAAGCCAAACAACATGCTTCATCTTTCTCCACATTATGATTTGCTACGGACAAGAAAGAGAGGAAAATGTGTTAACTACTTGATAGTTAAATGATAGCTGCAGTTTAACTACTCCTTTAAATTTATGAGTGACTTGTAGGTTCCCAAACACTACAGTTGAGGTCAGAAGTTCACATACACCTTGCAGAATCTGCAAAATCTTAATTATTTTATCAGAATAAGAGGGATCATAGAAAATGCATGTCATTTTATATTAAGTACTGACCTGAATAAAATATTTCACATAAAAGACATTTACATGTAGTCCACAAGAGAAAATAACAATAATAAAAATGACCCTGTTCGAAAGTTTACACACTCTTGATTATTAATACTATGTTGTTACCTGAATGATCCACAGCTGTTTTTTTGAGTCCCTTGTTTGTCCTGAACAGTTAAACCGCCTGCTGTTCTTCATAAAAATCCTTCAGGTCCCACAAATTCTTCGGTTTTTCAGCTTTTTTTGTGTGTTTGAACCCTTTCCAACAATGACTATATGATTTTGAGATCCATCTTTTCACAATGAGGACAACTGAGGGACTCATATGCAACTAATACAGAAGGTTCAGACGCTCACTGATGTGTACACTTTTCTCATTTTGCCTAAATATCATATTTTTTCATTTAGTACTGCCCTTTAGAAGCTACAGAAGATACTTGTATGTTTCCCAAAAGACAAAATAAGTTAAATTTACCCCGACCTTCAAATTCGAAAAGTTTCACCCCCAGCTCTTAATGCATTGCATTTCCTTTTGAAGCATCAGTGAGCATTTGAACCTTCTGTAATAGTGCAACTATGAGTCCCTCAGCTGAGTATAGTCATTGAAAAGGGTTCAAATACACAAAAATGCTGAAAAAAATAATTTGTGGGACCTGAGGGATTTTTCAGAAGAACAGCGGGCAGTATAACTGCTCAGGACAAACAAGGGACTCATTAACAACTATAACTAAAAAAAAAAAAAATAAACATCTGTGGATCATTCAGGTAAAAACACAGTATTAAGAATCTAATGTATGTAAACTTTTGAATGGGGTCATTGGACTATATGTAAACATCTTTTATGTAAGTATTCTTGTTCATTACTAAATAAAAAATAACATGCATTTCATATGATCCTTCTTATTTTGGTAAAAATAATGAACCTTTTTGCAGATTCTGCAAGGAGTATGTAAACTTTTGACCTCAACTGTATACACTATAACCAGAACTGTTATGTTTTGGCTAAGAATTCTGCTCTTTTATTTCAAGAGTTCTGTCTTACTGAAGTTGGGCGGGTTAAAATATAATTCAGCCTCATAAGAGCAGACTAAACACCAAAAATATGAATTGGATGCTCTTTTTCACACTTTTTTAGATGTAATTAGCTCGGCATGGGGCCACATAATGAGCAGTCCCACTGTGACTAAAATTGCTGTCAGTGTGAGAGGACCAGATTCACAGTTTGAACAAATGGAGTGCTGCTACTTTAAACTACTGAACGTGTACAAGAGAAAAACCAAAACCCAAATCACTGTACGAAATTATTCACTGAATCAACGGATTAATGGAGATGCTTTAAAGGATAAAACATATTAAAAACACAAAAATGTCTTCATTAGATTAGCAACTGCTAAATCATAAATCCAAAATCATTTGTAAAGGCATGATTCATACTGTTAGTGTGCAAATAGGGAATTGCAAATATAAATAATTCAAAGGTCACACAAACATGCAGAAACACTAAACTAAAACCCTAGAGGTCTTTATTCCTTTTAATCTGTCTGTGAAGAGAAACAAAGAGAGACGGATTCACAATATTCACAGTTTATCAATGTAAAGGATGCTATAAAAAGAAGGATAGTGTGGGAGGATGTACCTGTACCGTGGCAGTACTTCAGCCTTTGTTGGGTGAATGACTCTACTTGCTGTAGGCTTTTAGCATCTTCATCCTTCTCTTTTTCAATTCTTTCCCTGTCCTCATCCTTTTCTTTTCTCCTCTCCCAGGAGCAACGTTTCTTCCCTATTATCACGCTATCATCCTTTGTATTTAACCTTCCGTCTTGACCTGTGGAGAAAAGATTGCGAGCAAGAAAGAGTGACGGGTAGTTAGAAAGCCATTCATATTTAATATAGGTATGTGCTATATTTATCAGCCAACCAATAATAGCGTCAAAATATAACTATGGCACCCCTTTGCCTTAAAAGGGCAAAGCATAAACAAATATCAACATTTTGATCTATTTTTCATCCAGCAGGGGAATACCCTTCTAAGATTGCACTGAAGACAAGTACTGTTTGAAATACTTCCGAAGTTTTTATGTAGTCTTTTTTTGTAGTTTTTAATAAAAACATGCTATGAAGTGGATGGGTGAATCATTTCTATAGGGAAAACTACATGAAGTGCAACTATTGTAAGCAAACAGATAGAGCAACTGATTCACAACAGATTCACACTAAGCTCAATTCGATTTCTCATCATTTACACAAAAATGTTAATTTGTTCTTTACTCATTTCATTCTTCTTATAACATCTGTGATTTCAAGGTGACATAACAGCCACATGATTTGACTGAATAGCTTTTATTTGCAAACATAAATACCATATGCAACTTTAAAATACTGTACACACACATTGCTTTTACGTTATGCTGGGGATTTGCTATGACCTTTATTGTTTTTATACTGAGCTAATATTTTCCATTCCACACTAAATTTAACCCTGACACATAAATCTTTATAGATGTTTACATTTTCAACCAGACATTACTTAGTATGTTTATTAAGCCGTTTTCCTTATTCAGATTTTACCATCCTTGTTGGGACATCGAGTCCCCGCGATGTAGCTAAACTAGACACAAACACATTTAGTTTTGACTACAGATGAGACAACTTTGTTGTTCTAGACTGTAATCTTGATTAACATGATAAACAATTCTTCAGTAGATCAATCTGTATTAACGTACATCACATACAACAGTGATGACAAACCCTTTTCAGTGAAATTACATTACACAGAAATTCAAGGAAAGTTCTGCTCCAAAACAAGTTGTCTCCTGTTTTGCCGAAACATTGATCTTAAGCCTAATGATATCCAAATAATTACAGTCTATCAGTCGATTTGTCCCGCGGTCGGATTTCACTTGAGACAACAAGGAAGCAAGCGATTAAATAAAAAGCCTTTCGTACCTTTCAAATATCTGGGCTTCGCCTGCTTTCGACGAGACATTGCAAAAGACTTCAGTAGATGTCAACACAGACGGGTTAAGTTGCTGTCCACACAAGCGGCAAACAAGAGCAAATACTTGCGAACTGATTCGGGGATTGGAATAGCGGTAAAGCACATTAATATCACGGGCAAAGGGGCTCGCCCCCGCCTACAGCAGCGGGATGACTCCATACACGCTCTGCGCCACCGGGGACGCGCTCGAGATGCGTAATCACTGTACTCACACGAACAAACACACACACACCGGAACCCCAAAGGACATTTATATTGCTCAAAGGCTGCTAGTCTATAGCTCAAATATAGTTCTATTTACGTCAATATCATCTTTGTCTTGTTTTGTTTTCTCCCGTGACAGGATGTTGTAAGGGAGGCAAGTAAACACTAAACATTGTTTATATGACAGTTTTTGCTATGCTAGGTTAGAATACCTCAAATAGTTTAATTTTAGAAGAATTTGATGAGAAATGTTTAAGTTTGTATTGAAATCTTAATCAAAAAATTGACACGTTGAGTTTTGTTCTGAAAGACACAATCGGCATTTCCTCAGGAACTGGGAACAGGAGACTTAGTGAATCTAGTGATTTAAAGGAAAAGTTCCACAAATAAGTTGTAGACGGGCTTGTTTCTTCCCTCAGAACAGATTTGGAGAAATTTAGCATTACATCACTATCTCACCAATGGATTCTCTGCAGCGAATGGGTGCCGTCAGAATGCAATGCGGAGGTCCAAACAGCTTATATAAACATAACAGATAATTGACACAACTCCAGTCTATCAATTGATCATTTAGAGTCCCAAAACAGTTCTAGAGAAATACAATACTAGTCAAAGTTTTTAAACACAAGATTTTTTATGATTTTTAATTCTCTTCTGTTCATAAACCCTGCATTTATTTGACCCAAAATACAACAAAAGCAGTAATACTGGGAAATAATTTTGCTATTTAATAATAACTGCTGTCTGTTTGAATGTATTCTAAAATTTATTTTAAGCTTGGAGTTTTCTGGGAAAGAAATTCTAGAAATGATTAGTTTTATTTAGCAAAGATGCTTTAAATTGATCAAAGGTGATGATAAAGACATTTACAATCTATATGAGATAAAAGCTGTTCTTCTGAACATTCTATTCATCAAAGAAACCTGAAAAAATCTACTCAACTCAAACATAATAAATGTTTTTGAGCAGCAAATCAGAATATTAGAATGATTTCTGAAGGATCATGTGACTGGAGTAATGATGCTAAAAAAATCAGCATTAAAAGCAGGAATAAATTAAATTTTAAAATAGAAAACAGTTATTTTACAATATTTAAATATTTCACAATTTTACTGTTTTTTTCTGTATTTTAAATCAAATAAATGCAGGCTTGGTGAGCAGAAAAAACTTCTTATAAAAAAACAAAAACATTACAAATCTTACTGTTAAAAAACTTTGACTGTTAATGTTATGTCGGTCGATTTTGTTGTAAGAGGACAACAGGAAATTGACTTTTTCACTGGAGAAAGCGTTATTATGGATTGTGGACTCATATTTTAGCCAGAAGTATTGGTCTGAAGTTAAAATGCCTTGATGGATTTATTTCTTACAAACATGCAGCTTTTCACTTCACAAAATGTTAATCGATGGACTGAATTTATGTGGATTATTATTATTATTATAATTCACTGCAGAGGATCCACTGGTGAGCACGTTTTTCTCCAAATCTGTTTGGATGAAGAAACAAACTCATCCACATCTTGGACATTTTCAGCAAATTTTTATGTTTTGGGGGTGAACTATTCCTTTAAACTTACTGGCTTGTTGAAATCTCTTTGCATATTTTTTTTTTCTTAAAGTAGTTCACTTGGTCTACATGACATTTGTTCACTTATTTAGTTAATTATTGCTTTCATTTCTTTAAAAAATCGAAAGGAATTACACAACCTATCAAAGACAAAATGCTCTTTTAACATTTTTAATATCTATAATATACCATCAAACATATGGCACTGTCATAATGAAATCATCAGAGGAGCGTCTCCTTTCATAATGACACCTCGGTTTAATTTCTCTGTGGAAACGTTAGTTATGAGCCGCCCCGTTGGATGGGTTTTGCAGTAGGGAACGTTGATTAGAAAGCTGGATCCCTTTGGGAGTCTGCTCTGCAATTGCATGTTTCTAATGAGTTTTGAATTAGCTGCTGAGACACTTGTCTGTGACTGTTTTGTGAATAAAGGAGAAGATGTTGCAATGAAAACACAACAGCATAACGCGTCGCTCAGCTTCAGGTGGTAACACTGTGGGTCAGTTATGTATAGTTTGAGATGACATTACCATTAAGGATGCATGTAGTAATTTAGACTGGTGACATTATGAATCTGCATCACTGAATAAGTCGTATAAAAAGCTAGGCCATTTGTGTATATGTGTATAGGCCTATAGTGTAGCTTTAAATAGACGGTATTGACATGCAAAAGCAACCTTTGCGCAAAGGAGATCCTGAAGGAAATAATGTATCAGCCAATCAGAGCATCTCAAGGGAGGAAAGCTGTTAGTTCTGATTCATATCCTCAAGCATCCAGTTGGTTTTATTAGTCTGTCCTAAAACAAATAGTTTACAGTGAAACTACAGTAATAATTAAAAAAAGAGTCAATTTCCCTAGATTGTTCTTTTGATTGATTCACTTTTGAAAATACCTGAACTGAGAGAAAAGCTTGTGTAGTTCTGACAGGAAGGCAGATGGTTTTTCTTCTGAGGATTAAAGAAGAAATATCAAAAATTACTTTTTCATCCTAAATAAGGCTTCCACAGAAGTATAGAAACACATTCACTGTCAGTTTCCAGTTTCTGATAATGCATAATGTTATTCCAAGACCTGTACGGATATTAAAAAAAAACATAAACGGTATTAGCTCTTAAAGGTTCAGCCAAAAAACAAATAATTCAGCCATTTTCTCACTTTAATGTCATTCAAAAACTGTATGTACTTGAAATGTCTTGATGAATGTTTACAACTCTTCCATAGAATAAAAGCCCACTGTATGGAAAAGCAGCTTTAACTGTTTCCTTTTTGTGACAAAGAAAGTCATAAGGGTGTGTTAATGACAGAATTGTCATTTTTGGGCAAGCTGTCCCTTTAAAAATTGTTTTCTCAAGAGATTTCATAACGCACTCCAACAGAGGGTGCTCATGAGGGGCTCGATTATCTACAGTGTATTCAATCTTATGAGCCAATTATCTTTATGAACATTTTACCATTGCCAATTCAGGGAAATGAAAAAAGAGATGGGGCATTTTTAAATCAGGACATCAAGATTAATTATTGTGTGATATTAATGAACTTTGAAGGTTAATTTTTATTAATCAGCTAATTACAGAGCCAGCGATGAAGCTGATTGCTAATGATGATGATCCCAGCTCAGTCGGTGAACAAAACTGACTGATCTAGAGTGGAAGAGAAATGAAAAAAGACTTCAGTGCTTCTCTAGCTGAGGTCAAGGTCAAGCCGCTGTAAAAGGGTTGTGTGATAGCAAGGTACTTTTTACCTAAAAAAAGTTGTCCTTTGTAACTGACACTGTAACTGAAGTATTAAGTACATAACATAAATGATGTCTCTTACTGAAATATGTAGTAGAAAACCCAATCAGAGCATCTCAAGGGAGGAGAGCTGTTAGTTCTGATTCATATCCTTAAAGAGTCCACTTCCAGAACAACAGTTTACAGAAAATGTACTCAACCCCTTGTAATTTTCAGACGAAGGGCGACAAGAGAAGCGATGCAATTCTTCACTGCTTTCCTAGCGATAAGAACAGGAGGAAAGAATGAAAAGATGCCTGTGGATGAATAAAACTTCCTAAAGACCCACGTCTTTAGCCCTAATGATTTTGAGGCTTTAGTCGACCACAGCTACTGAAAAAGCTTACAAACGGCAGAGACAAGAAACACTAGATGCCATCCTGGCAGGATGTAAACATGCAGACGCTTGTCATGACGCCGCAACCACTGAAGGAGTTTCTCAGCATGATTTTCACTCAATATTCAGGGGTGTTTAGACCCCTTGTGAGAAAAAATCAATAATACAGCATTTCAGTCACTGTGGTCATCGTACCAGTATTTTACTTTCTGTGTTGTGTTGCTGTAAAAATAACAAATTCGATGACGTGAAATGGTTGCACTCGGTGAGCTACTGGCGCTACCTGTTGCTATTTTTACCGCAACACAATGTGGAAAATAAAATACTGGTACAATGACCACAGCTACTGAAAGTGCTTAAAGGTGGTGATGGATATAAGTGTAGGCTTAAACCAAATGCCGTACCATCGATTTTCAGCGCAAGGAGTCTAAACGTCCCGGATATCGAGTGAAATCAAAACTGATAAACTCCTTCAGTGGCTGCCACTTTACATCCTACCAGGATGGCATCTAGCAATTCTTGTCTCTGCCGTTTGTAAGCTCTTTCAGTAGTTGTGGTCGACTAAAAGTCTCAAAGGCACCAGGGCTAAAGACGTGGGTCTTCGGGAAGTTTTATTCATCCACAGGCATCTTCCCATTCTTTTCTCCTCTTCTTATCGCTAAGAAAGCAGTGAAGACACATTGCTTCTCTTGTTGCACATCGACTGAAAATTACAACCAAAAGCCGCACGTATCAGTATTTTATTTTCCAAGTTGTGTTGTGGTAAAAATAACAACAGGTAGCACCAGTAGCTCACCGAGTGAAAGCATTCTATATCATCAAAATAATATAGTCCAAAATGTGTATAAAACAATGTGGATTCTTAATAATAGTAAATAGCGTAAATCTTTCATGGGTTTCTACTATTTTTCAGTAAGAGATATAATTTATGTTATATTAAGTCCAGGGTCCCTTTAAAATGGAAAAAAATACAGGCAGATTTCTACAGTGACACAATATGCAGAAAACATCAGAAAAATCATTCTGAACAGACAGTCCCCGATGCACTTTTCCATATGTTTATACCCCCCCCACAACCTGGTTTACTTCAGAGCCATCCTAATATGTTATTAGCTAGGTCACACTTGCTTAGAGACCACTTATGTCCCACACAGGTGACTCCCGTAAGAAATGCTGAGGTTGTGAACGTTAGCGAGCACTACAGAAGGTCCTCATTAGTTTGGTTTGAGGGAATACACAGCTAAGGAATACTAGTGGGTGGGCATTTCTGTCTCTTTGAACACTGCTCCATGGTCTCGGAACACAAACCCCTCTATTCCCAGATGCATCATATTTAGTTTAATGTATTCTTATTTGTTGAATTTAATTAAAAGGACATTTTTAATAAGGTTCGGGAGACTCGTGGCCTGTTCTCTGCAGGTTTATCATGCTCTTGATGAAGCATTGATGAGAGGTTTGGTGGCACCAAAATGGCCTTTGAAGTAGAAGCATGAAAGTGTTGGTAGGTACTTGTAGAGGCACTTGTCGAAGACATCAGGCTGTTTTCCGTTTGTTTAAAACTATTGAGGACTTATGATATAACAGTTAAATTAAATGGCTAAATAGCTCTGACTTGTAATGTCTTTAATGTCAGATTTTTTTTCCAGCTTCTAGTTAATAACAATTCTACAATCTAAAATGTTACCCTGGACCACCAAACCAGCCGTAAGTAGCACGGGTATGTTTGTAGCAATAGCCAACAATATATCGTATGGGTCAAAATTATCGATGTTTCTTTTATGCCAAAAATTATTAGGATATTAAGTAAAGATCATGTTTAATGAAAAGCTAATTTATTATAAATCTCAACAAAAGCAACAAAATAAAATAAAAATAAATAAATAAAAAAAATTAATAATCTACAAATCTAAATAAAAAATTTAATAAACATAAATAAATAAATAAAAATAGAAAATGAACCCTAATGACTGGTTTTGTGGTCTATGGTCACAAATGTCTTTAGTGTTTGTTTAAACAGGCACTGTCTGAATAAGTATTTAAAAGACAATAATAATTGTCTTTTGTCTTTTAATTAATTATATATAATAATATATATAAATTATTATTACTGCTTGAAAATATATATATATAAATAAATATAAAATTACTATTATAGTAGTAATAATCGGCTTTAATTTATTATTACTGCTTGAAATTTAAATTATAGATATAGTAATAATGACTATAATAATTAATTAGTATTGCTTGAAAAAAAATTATATATATATATAGTAATAATGACTACTTTTACATATATTTAAAAGAACAACAACTGAACAACTGATATGGAAATTTTTGTTTTCAGTAGCCTTTCGGCAGTAGCCATTTCCCTCGAATGAATAAACATAATATAATATAATATAGTATAATATAATATAATATAATATAATATAATATAATATAATATAATATAATATAATATAATATATCATAACAGAATAATATAATATAATTAATATACTATATCATAATATAATATATACTAATTTGGTAATTGAGAAATTACGGTTCATTGATACATCAAATTTAAGTAGGCTACCTGTGTGTTGTATTTATGTGGCAGATGGTAGGCTATTTATTTTGGCAAGTACTTTGTGATCACAAAACACATCTCAACAGATAAAACTGACCTTCGAATGAATGAATGAATGAATAAATGCTATTATTCAAAACCGACAGAGAAAAAATGAAAAATAACATAAGTTTCGTGCATTGAGGATTACAAATCCCACCATTCAATGCGCGCTGTACCTGCGCATGCGCAAATCAATTTCGAAAGCTCCTGTGCTGCGGAGTCGAAAGTCAGAGGCAACTATTTCACCCTAATTCGTGCTTTTGTATCTAGTGTGCAGAAATGGCAGCTAGATATGATAGAGCTATAACAGTTTTCTCTCCTGATGGTCACCTGTTCCAGGTGGAATATGCTCAGGAAGCAGTAAAGAAGGGCTCCACAGCTGTGAGTGTGTTTATTTAGTTACATTTGAGCTGCAGCTTTAGCGCGGTGGCTAACGGCTACATAAATATACATTCTTGACCAGTTGACAGAAGATTTTAGCAAACAAGCGCTGGATACAAGAATAAATACTGTGTTTGAGTTAGACCGTTGTGAAACAGCTGAGTCGTTGGCTTTATTAGCAGCGATTTTCATTGATATGCTACAGCGTGACTTGCATGTTGCGGCTAATGTTAGCATGGACTCTCCTGATGTTAAACTAGATATATGCATATATGTATTTATTTTGATCACACTTTTATGTAAAAGAATGTTATATACTACACTAGTACAGTGCTAATTTTCTTTAAAAAAAAAAATAATGGAAGAACGTGGGAACGTTTATAAATTTTGCCGGCTAACTAATCAATGAAATGGCATGTTCAGGTAAAGTCCATACAACTTTACTAGGTTCGTTTAAAACGTCAGGACTGTAAAAAGATCCTAAATAATTAAACACCATTTTAATGGTCTATTTGAGATAGTACGTTTTTTTGGGGGGCTTAGACTGTAACAGTATGATTCATGTAGTTTCGTTCTTAAGTCGGTGTGAGTGTAATGAACTAAAATTCCGGTAGAGGGCGATGTGCCCATAGTTTAGGATTAGATGTAATGAACATAAAACTTGTGATTTCACACTAAATGCTTTATCCCCTGTATTCAACTGCTAAAAATCTTTTAATTTATGCAAGGTTGGCATCAGGGGGAAGGATATTGTCGTCCTGGGTGTTGAGAAGAAATCTGTGGCAAAGCTTCAGGAGGAGAGGACAGTTAGGAAGATCTGTGCTCTAGATGAGCATGTTTGCATGGCCTTTGCAGGTAAGATTTATTCTTCCACATCTGTACTGTGCTTATAATCAATGGCATGAAGGGATGGTGCTGTTGTTATAATGTTTAAGAGTCACAATTCCCTTTCATTCTTTAAAAAAAAAGGAATGGTGGCATCTGTTACTTTTGGTGTTTCAGTTTTTTTTAACTGGGGCCACTAGATAATTCGTTAAAAACCACTGACTTGACAGAGTAGGGGGTTTATAATCTGGATTCTACAATGATCTGAGCATGTTTGTACATTTAAATGTGTTTGTATTTGTGCAGGTCTGACTGCAGATGCCAGGATTGTCATAAACAGAGCTAGAGTAGAGTGCCAGAGCCACAGACTGACAGTGGAGGACCCCGTTACTGTGGAGTACATCACCCGCTACATCGCCACACTCAAACAGGTGACATCCCTCACTTCAGTTCACAATCAAGGTCACTCAAAATGGTTCACTCAAATGGAAATTGACCTATCAGTAAGCCCTGCCCCCCTTAGCTACTGTCGCTCACTCAGACAAACAAACGGAGTTGCTAATTGTCTTACTATGACAGCTGTCACTAAAGGGCCACCTCTTATCGAGGAGCATTCAAATTGGACTTAAATATCCCATGGAGGGATATATTTATTAATTTTAGAAGTGAGCGTTTACAGATCACAATGCAAGCGGGAGATGCTTCATGTTACGGTTGTCACGATTTCAAATGACAACATCCAGGATCAACACTTCATGTACTGCAGTGTAAAATTAAATGTACATTTAATTTGTTTAATATGGAGAGGCTTCGTTTATGTGTTTTTGATCTACACTGTATATGACGTGAGAACAGTTAGCTATTTAGGTTTGTACATTAGCATGGACTCACTAACATTAGCTTTTAGCCAGAGATGCATTAACGTTCTGCTTGAGCAGATAAAAATTGTATGACAAGCAGAAAATGAATGTTGAATATTAAAATAAATGTCAAATTCCATTGCCTATTCGCTCAGGATACCTGGAATCAGTGTTACAAGTACCCCAGGCACATTGTTTTACTATTTTTATAGCATAAACACCATCAAACTGGTGAAAGCATCGGATTTTCCAATGTTTCTTGGTGCTGAAACCTAAAGATGTCCGAGTTCCCAGTCCTAATGCAACTGATTCTCAACTGCCATTGGCTCATCTGCATTCGAGGGGAGGGGCTTACCGATAGGTCAATTCTGTGGTTCCAAACTTATATAATTTGCTTTATGTGGAACACAAAGATTGAAAAATGACTCTGCTATTTGGCCTGTTCTTTAAAAATATAATTATCTGTGTTCTGCAGAAAAGCAAAGTCATACAGGTTTTGAATGACATGAGCGTGAGTTAGGGCTGCATGATTCTGGGAAAAAATTAATTTTGTGTGATTTAAAAAAAACATGATAGCGATTTTAAAATGTTATTTACTCTTAGTTTGGTGTTTTTGTTTGTAGGGCTGCAGATTATGGCCTAAAATTTGTAATATGTTAATAATATATACACTATGTAATTATTTTTATTGTTAGTATGATGTTTTATCATTATTACTGTATAAAATATTAAACAAAATGTTACTATAAAGTGAATAAGTAGTTTAGAAAAATAATTTGAATTGAAAAAACTATTTTTCAGTACAACTGTAAAATTAAAATTATTTATGACTATTAACTTTTAAATGTTAAATCATAGGACTGCGACAATAAATCGATACATTGCGATTCATGGGTTGATTCGGAGATTTTCCGAATGCATTGCGATTCTTAGCTTTCGTTTCTTTTTTTTAACAGCAGATGGTGCTCTAATCTAGTTTTTAACTGCAGAATTAAATTCTCACGAAGAAGAGCACTTAAGAATCAGAATTTCGAGAGAGAATCACAATGCATTTGGAAAATTACAGAATCAATGCAGAATCATTTCTTGATTTGCAATGCACTGATTTATTTTCCCAGCCCTAATAAACCATCAATCTTTCATTTTATTTTGCATGGAGCCCATTAAGTTTTTCTTTTGTTGACAACATCTGGTTTAAGTGCTTTATATTACAAGTTTAGAAAGATGCAAACTGAGCGGCTTTGAGAGACTAAAAACACCAGATCATGAGCGGCCCACGTTTAAAAGCACACAGTGAGGCGTTTTATTGAAACAAACAGCACATTTAATTAATTAAACCACAGCCTTTGCGATTTGCTAATGGCAGTGTCATAGTGCTCTTTTTGTTTATTTTGACTAATCATGCAGCCCTAGTGTTAGTAAATATTTTTTTCAGCAATCACATTTGCAGTAGTTACACTGTTGCAGTCAACTATTTGTATTTATTGGGTTTTGCTCATGCAACAGCGCTACACTCAAAGCAACGGACGCCGTCCCTTTGGTATCTCAGCCCTGATTGTTGGTTTCGACTACGATGGGACTCCACGTCTATATCAGACGGACCCCTCCGGAACATACCACGCATGGAAGGTAAAGCGAGAGCCGTTTGTTTCTATAACATTTAGGTGTTACTCATTTTGTGACCGTATTGCTCCTGTGTCATCAGGCAAACGCTATCGGGCGCAGTGCGAAGACAGTGAGGGAGTTTTTGGAGAAAAACTACACAGACGAAGCCATCGCGAGTGACAACGATGCCATCAAACTGGCCATCAAAGCCTTACTAGAGGTAAACACCACGTTACCATCGTTACACGCATTCAAAACAGACTCTCACATGATGAAGCTGACAGGATGTAACATGTTTGCAACTGTATATGATTTGTGATACACAGGTTGTGCAATCCGGGGGCAAGAACATCGAGCTGGCTGTGATCCGAAGAAACCAGCCCCTAAAGGTAAAACATCTGATTTATTTTGGTATATTCATCTATTTACAGTTGTCTGTTAGAACATTCCTTTCATCTCTCTTCTTTCACAGATTCTGGAGTCCAAAGAAATCGAGACGCTGGTCGCCGAAATAGAAAAGGAGAAAGAGGAGGAGGCAGAGAAGAAGAAACAGAAGAAATCTTCGTAAATCACTTGCATGATTGTGTAGCTCCTCGCTTAGTTTTGTTTATACGGGCGGAAGCACTTGGCTCAGGCCCACACTGTACCCTCTTCCTCTCCTGCCTCTCATCCGTTAAGAGCACAGTCTCTCAGTCTTCTGCTGAACCCACAGTATCTGTGACTGTTTTTGTTTCAGGAAATATTTTTTAAAATCAAAAGTAATAAAAGCATTCAGTTCAGGTTTGGGGTTACCAAGCAAGTCCTGGTCAGTTTTCACACTCTGCATTTTACCACTGTTGAGAATTCTGGGGGAATGTGCTCTGACTGATGTTTCCGAATAAACTGTTTTGGTTTGTACCAGTGGACTGATGTCTTTCTGTTGATGTGATGAAAAGCTAAGCACTCTTCCGATGGGAACGGCCAAGACAGGGCTTTTTTTTTTTTTCTTAAAAGCATCATAAGCCTAAGTTGATCGTAGAACCATTGTCATCAATGGAGCTACAATCAACTTAGGCTTAGGATGTTTTTGAGAAATGCAGCCCAGATCCTTACACTGTTCAGCGTTTAACTGGCAAGCAATTCCAGCTGCAGTCTTGAACTGATTCCCCATTGAGAGTCTCTGCATTATTATCCTGTTTTCTTGTGTGTTTATCTTACGTGGATGACCAGGCATTTTGGGCGACTTGAATTAGTGTCATTGTGAACCTGCAATATTCGAGAAGTCACTGATGTGAAATGACCAACTTCTTTTGTAGTGGCTGAAAGGGTCGTCCCTTTGGCCTTCATCTGGACAACCCCTTGTTGCAGGGTTTTTAATCACTTCAGGGTGGCCCGCTATCTTACGATCTCAGTAAAATTTGGAGGAATGCTGCCCATTAAATAGGGTGCCGTATAATTATTCTACTCCTGTCAAATAGAACTAAGCAGTGACGTTGAAATGTATGAAATCACAGGTTGTTCTCTAATTTTGTTAACATGTAAGATTTTCTTTTGACAGTTCAATAGATGAAAATATGAAACAATCCTGACAATCCAATTTAATCAAGTAAATGCTAGATTTGTCAATATTTACAATAAATAACTGACAATATGTGGGAGCAGGAGATGCATCCCAACACAATGCTTCTAAACATGTTGAACATCAATCCAAGTATTCCAGAATCCAGATGAAAGTACTGTGACTAAGTTCACTCACACTGTAAATTTTTGGGATTGACAACCGCATTTATTTACAGGTGTGAGTCTCGAAATGTCCCGTTCACACAGCAGCTTACAGAAGCGTCTGGAATACTGCGTGTATAAATGAAGCCTAGGAGTCAAGTGACAACCATGAAACAAGGTTTTACCACTTTCTGACACTACAAGAGTCCACTCGAGTTGCGAGTTCATTAATAAAACCTTCATTAACCGACAGCAGCTTTTATATTTGGGTGAAGAGTTGAACATTTGAGTCGCGCACAGAACACAAAACTGACAAGTTGTCTAATCCTGTTCTGTTCACACAGCGCGTGTTTTCTAGTGATGGGAAGTTCGGATCATTTTACCAACTCGGACCTTTGAGTCTCGTTCAGCAAAATGGACAAATCTTATTTTGAGTCATTTCGTTCATTTTAGCAAAATATAATTAAAATCTTGCGTGTTACTTCCCTAACACATCTACTGCTTACACAAACGTCGTTCACACTACAAACAAGACAAAACTATAATGCTATAAGAAACAGAAAATATTCATTCATTGTTTACCTGGGTCTTTAGTCTATGATTAGCTCACCTCACATCTTATCTGACGAGTTTTCGGGTTTGAGTCGTTCGTTCATCACGTGACAGCCCCATACGATGAATGAACGACTCGAAAAACCCAAAGACTCGAAACAGGTGAACTAATTCCAGTACAGAACCATGCGCGACTGAACGTATCACTCCCCGAGACGACTCGTTCATCCCGAGTCACATTAAAGATTCGTTCAAAATCAACGAATCGTTCAAGGACGACCCATCAGTAATGTGTTCCGAGAATGCGGTTGTGAGTCCTTAAAATGTACAGGTGTGCGGTTGTCAGACGTGAACTTGGCCACAAGACATAGCCCATATATCTGATATCTGACACGATTACATTTGTCAGATGACTCTGAATCACTCTGTTATTTTCTTAATATATTTACCGATATTGTATGACAACAAAAAGGACGTGTTTAATTCGGACGCTTCGTCTATGAACCACTTTTACCTCAGCTAACCTCCTCAGGGAGCACCAGTCCTGTCCAAATGGGGCTTTAGCAAGTCATCTAGTTTAAATGATGTTTACAATGTTCAGCTGTTCTGCCTGAGAGGAGTTCTGGAGCACGCGGTTTGGGATGGAAAATGACTGTGTGCCCAAGTGTATGAATGAAGACTATGCCTCAGATAACATTAAAAACATCTTTGTTTTCGCGAGCGCACTCATGCATAGTAATGACGGGTAAATTACCTCTGTCTTCCTCCATTTGACGTGCTGTCAGAGGGACGGAAACCTAGAACGCACACATACTCCGTGTGCCTTTGATCTGAGGCAGTTAGCAGCGCATGCAGATGATGATACAATCAATAATTAATTGAATTGAAGAGCTTCAGTCGGGAACAATTTTACTGGCTATTCAATGAGTCCAGCGAGCACACGATGTGTTTATACATTAGTCAGCACGCCAGGACCGTGAAATGCTTATGTCAAACATCCTTGACTGGAGAACCTCACCGCTAAGTATGTTTACATGCACTTTAAAAGTTTGATGTCAGCCTGACTAAAAAAAAAAACATTTTTTTTTTTTTTAAATGTCCCCCAAACACGTTAGTACAACTGAATTTCTCTGTCTCTCTCTCTCTCTCTCTGTATATATACACTGACCAAAATTATAAACGCAACACTTTTGTTTTTGCCCCCATTTTTCATTCTTCACACAAAAGGCCTATTTCTAAATATTGTTCACAAATCTGTCTAAATCTGTGTTAGTGAGCACTTCTCCTTTGCTGAGATAATCCACCCATATCAAGATGCTGATGGCATGTTTATGGGGCTGGCCACAATAAAAGGCCACTCTAAAATGT
>JAHKKF010538112.1:0-24290 GCA_019740295.1 Labeo calbasu
CTAATCATGCTAGAAACATGCTAGCAACTTTGCAAATCATGCCAGAAACATGCTAACGACATGCTAATCATGCCAGAAACATGCTAACGACATGCTAATCATGCTAGAAACATGCTAGACAACTTTGTTAATCATGCTAGAAACATGCTAGCAACTTACTAATCATGCTAGAAACATGCTAGCGACATGCTAATCATGCTAGAAACATACTAGCAACTTTGTTAATCATGCTAGAAACATGCTAGCAACTTGCTAATCATGCTAGAAACATGCTAGCAACTTTGCTAATCATGATAGAAACATGCTAACAACATGCTAGTAACTTGCTAACCATGTTAGCAACATGCTAGTAACATGCTAATCATGCTAGTAACTTGCTAATCATGATAGAAACGTGCTACCAACGTGCTAATCATGCTAACAACATTCTAGTAATTTGCAAATTATGCTCACAACATGCCAATCATGCTAACAACATTGTAATCAGCCTATAAAACTGCAAGCAATAAGCTAATTATGCTAAAACATGTTAACAACATGTTAAATCATGTAAGCGATGTGTTAAATCATGCTAGCATACTTTTACAACTGCTTCAAACTTTCAGGCTAGGCTTTCTCAAGCCAACTTAAAGTTTGTTCTCAAACTTTACTCATCTAGTTTATTCCTGTGATGCAAAGCTGAATTTTCCTCAGCCATTACTCCAGTCTTAGGTGTCACATGATCCTTCAGAAATCATTATAAAATGCTGATTTATTACTAACAGTTGTGCTGCCAAATATTTTTTTTGGATCCTGTGATACTTTTTAAAGGATTCTTTGATGAATAAAAAGTTAAATTCAAAAATGTATTCAAAAATATAAATCTTTTCTAACAATAGTCTTTTCTAACAACAGTGCGATCACTTTTTTTTTTATCAATTTAACTCATCATTTCTAAATAATATTATTAATTTATTTAAAAAAAGAAAGAAAGAATAAAAACACCCAGATTAAGTCTTGAAAAACTATCAAGGTACAATCAATGGGGATTAAAGTTGCCAAACTTTAAAATGTACTGGTGGGCGGCACACTCCAGATATCTGGCCCAGGTATTCAGGAGTGAGTTCTTAAAATAGAATTATGTGAACTAAAAGAGAATGACCCCACAGATATTTTATATAAATGGGATGAGAAATTGATTAAAAAAAATCAGAAATCCAATGATTACTCATACAGTCTGTTTGTGGACAAGGTTGCAACAGACATTGGGACAGAAAGGGACTCTCTCCCCTAAGACACCATTATGGAACAACAGATTGCTCCCAAAATGCTTTCAGGATAAGTATTTTAAAATATGGGCTGACAAAGGAATATCTCATTTGGAACAGTGTTTCGAAGATGATATACTAATGTCTTTTGAACAGCTTAAATCCAAATACAATTTAGACAATAAGGAGTTTTTAGGTACTTGCAATTGCGAGACTTTCTAAGAGTTAAAACCCAACTGAAACTACCAAGTTTAACACAACTGGAGCACTTTGTCTACTCAAGTCGACCGTTACATAAAATAATTTCTACAGTATATAATTCTCTTATGATAAATAAACCATTACCTGAATTAGACAAATCAAAAGTGAGATGGGAACATGACTCAGACATTAACATTGAAGGAGAAACGTGGGGTGAACTGTGTAAGGATGGTGTTACATCATACTTGAATTCTAGATATAGAATGATTCAATTTAACTTCCTTCATCAACTGTATATCACACCATCAAAACTTCAT
Source organism: Labeo calbasu (assembly GCA_019740295.1). NCBI lineage: Eukaryota > Metazoa > Chordata > Actinopteri > Cypriniformes > Cyprinidae > Labeo > Labeo calbasu. The sequence goes on from JAHKKF010538112.1 coordinate 1,766, forward strand.
AAGTTTAATTAATAAAAAATTTTCACCTTTTTGCTTTAGATGTGGTGTGGAGGAAGGAACTTTTTTACACTCCACATGGACCTGCCCTCTAGTTCAGGAATTTTGGCAAAAAGTATGCAACTTTATTTCTGATCTCCATGGAATCAGTTTTCAATAGACCCAGAGGTATGTTTATTGGGCAATTACACCAACTCCAATATTACGCAAGAACATGCCATAAGACTTACAGAAATATTATTAATAATTGCTAAGAAGAGTATTGCAGTGAAATGGAAATCAGATAATGTTATTCCCATAGGTCTATGGTTATCAGATGTTTATAACTGTGTACCCTTGGAAAAATTAACATACTGGTTAAGAAATAAAAGTAAAGCATTTCATAAAATTTGGCAACCACTTTTCCATTATATGGAAGAAACTTCAAAAGATCGGATGCACTCTTTTTGAGCAAGGTTTTGCACTGTAATAACTATGATATCCTGTATCATTCCATTTTTATTTATTTATTTTTTCTCTTTCTTTCTTGTCTTGTGTTGTCTTGTCTTGTGTAACAAGTTATGTAAGATTTGTGTTTTGTAATTCTTGTTTATGTTATAGTTCAGAAGCAAAAATAAAATATTCAAAAAAAAAAAAAAAAAAGAAAGAAAGAATAAAAATTTACTGACCCCAGACTATTGAATGGTAGTGTATATTGTTAGAAAAGATTTTTTATTTTAAATAAATGCTGTTCTTTTTAACTTTTTATTCATTAAAGAATCCTGAAAAAAAGTATCACAGGTTCCAAAAAATATTAAGCACAACTGTTTTCAACATTGATAATAAATCAGCATTTTAGAATGATTTCTAAAGGATCGTGTGACACTGAAGATTGGAGTAATGATGCTGAAAAAACAGCTTTAATCTCAGGAATAAATTAGATTTTAATGTATATTTAAAAAAAAAATTATATATATATACATATGAAGAGTTCAGTTTATCTCATTTTTGACCGAGATGGCGGTCAATACTGAGTGAATGCTCTCGACACATATTAAACATCCATCAAATACTTTTTCTTCAAACTCGCTAAAATACCAGCCTCAGCCCAGTCAGAAGTAGCGGTACTTACATAGAAACCTATACATCTGAGCCTGATAAAAATGCATGGATTTAGTTGGTTTTGCATCTGAACTCTTCATATATATATATATATATATATATATATATATATATATATATATATATATATATATATATATATATATTTATACAAATCAATANTGAGCCTGATAAAAATGCATGGATTTAGTTGGTTTTGCATCTGAACTCTTCATATATATATATATATATATATATATATATATATTTATACAAATCAATAAGTTATTTTATATATAAGTTATTTTCATAAGAAACTTCTTTTAAAAACATTAAAAATCTTATTGATCCCAAACTTAAACGGCAGTGCATATTAGTGTTTTACTATGCACATGATGGATAGTGTTGCAGAATTCTATTGAGCACAAAGTTGCAAGTTACGTTTACATGTTACGTCAGTGTGATCAGTGCGCTTCCGACCATGTTATTACACAGGGAAATCAAGCAATAGGTTACTACTCTATCGCAAACTTTCGGGCCGAATACTTATATATTTACTTATTTTTAAGAAACATTTTATTCAAAAAGAACGCCAGCGTTTATAATATGGTGTTATTGTCTCTTACAGTATATTATAATGGTGACAAGTAGTTATTTCCCCCCCTCCGCACTCACATTGGTATGAGCCATATCGCACGCTGACTGGAAACATGTGTTTTTGCCGGCTTGTCATGTAGACAGATATATCACAGCTTTTGGTTAATAATAAAGTTATACAGTCTGTAAAACGACCGAGAAGCAAGAATACACAGGTTGTTACCTCGACAGACAGAAACTGAAAGGCCTTTTACGGGCTCTCTGGACCAGACAGGTGAAGCCTGCGCTTGGTTATCTTCCAACGGTTTGAGGTACTTTTTCTTTTTAATCTCAATAATTAACCAGTCGACATCTGCACAGATCGTTACAGTTATTCAGTAGGTTTTGGGGGATTCCAGATTTGCTTGTCAAGCACAAGATTGCCACGTTGCAAGCTGGAATCAACGGTGCTGATTGCATGACAGTGATTAGAAGAGCGTAACGTTAACTTCCTGTTACTATCAAGGATCGTGCTCATTTTGAAGATCTAGCCTGTGTTATATGGTACAGGGCGTTCAAATCGATAACGATTAGTGTCATTTTGCAACGTGGGCTTGTTAGAGGTGCAGTTCGGTTTGTAAGCGATTAGCGGCGCTGCTGTGCCGCTTTTAACTTGAGAAATCTGTGTTTTTCTTAGACCAGTGATGACAAATGTATCACCTGGGAGCCCACAACACTGAATATGATAATACACATGTGTTTTCAAGAGTTTTGATATCAATGAGCCCAAGATAGGGTGATCCCTTGGTTCAAAATATGAGACTAAATAGGTTCAGATTTAGATTTTGATCTGGTCAAAACAAGCGGCTTCTTGGTTGTCTTTGCGGTGTGGGCAAGAGCATTTTTTTGTTGAACAATAAGGTCTGATTGTTCCTCTTTAGATAACAACTTTTATTTGAGAAGCAAGCCATTTTGCAACACAGGGTTTGAACTTGTGTCACAGTGTGGTCAGTTACCTGGAGGTGTGGCCATACTGAAGATAGTCAGATGTAAACAACAGCATGGATTGCTTGGTTAATGTACTGAATACATTGTTCTGCCAATTTATGCTTTCTAAACCACAGAAAAAACGTGTGGAAGGTGCTAAATCATATAGGACAAGACTTAGTAAGCAGGAAAGGGTGCAATATTTTGACTAATAAAAGTTAAGAGGTGGTAAAGATATGTACAAGCAGTATTAGTAAAGATATTAGCCTAATATTTCATCTACCTGACCAGAAATGACAAGCAAAAGCATGAATGTTGTCAAGATTATTGCCTTGGAAACCCTGGTTCAGTTTGGCCAACAACAAACAGCTTTTGTTCCTCAGACAGTTTTTTGCACTCTTCTCCTTGGTTTGTTAGCCTATAACTTTTAACAGCCTATAGTATTCCAAATGTTTCGGTCTGACCGATTAGTACAGCCCAAAACATGACAATAATTGACCATTTTCAGCAGCAATAATCAGCTAAATTTGCGGGTTCCGTTCGGTTCGGTGGCATTGTTTACGTTTAGTGCTACCAATATGGCCGGTTGACAGCGTCTCATCAAAACGCACTATATTCTCTTACACTCCAAAGCATTAATTGACTTTTCACAGTGAAGCAGCTCACCAGTACCAGCAGCTGAAAAGGCTCCATCATCTTCCCTCATGCTTCATTGTGATAGAAATGCATTCATTTTTGTATCTCTTGCCAGATCTTCAAAGACACCGTTCTGGTGAATCACCGTGCAACTCCTTTTCTATCACAATTCATCACTCTACACAAATCTGCTGTACCACTCTGAACCAAGCTTCCCATATTCTGCCAAAAACTTAATTCTGTCTTTGATGTTTTTCTGAGACAGGATTGGCTTTTTAAGGAGTGTATTTGCTTAAATCTGGCTAATTTCCTTGCCTGTAATTTGTGGTAAGAACATTAAAAGCTTAGTGTTTAACTGTTTTAGGCTTGGCTTTTTTGCCCTGGAGTGTATGTGGAGAATATTTGTGTTAAATTGGCAACATGTCTTATATTGCACACACTAATAAAGTGAGATCTTCAGACCTTTAAAATAGTGGTAACACTTTACAATAAGGTATGTTTTGTTAACATTAGTTAATACAAGTTAATATGTACTAACGATGAGCAATATATTTTTACAGAATTTAAGAATACAGTTCCTCATTGTTTGTTCATGTTAGTTCACATTGCATTAACCAATGTTTAAAGATACGTTTTGATTTTAAAATCTAATAGTAAATGTAGAAATTAACAATAACATGTGCTGTAGAAGTATACTTTTATACTAATTGTTATTTCATGTTAACTAATGTGTTTAACTAATGTTAAGACATGAAACCTGGTTGTAAACCTTGTTGTATTTGAAGTTTAATTTTTCGTTCAAAACTAGAGGTGTCAATAGAATAAAATAACTGTTTTTAAAGGAGTAGTTCACCCAAACATGAAAATTTACTCACCCTCAGGCCATCCAAGATGTAGATGAGTGTGAAGAAATTTTGAACAGATTTGGAGAAATTTAGCATCGCAGTCATCCACACGGCTCAAGTCCATCAGACTTGTGAAGTGAAAAGTTGTATGTTATAAACACATTCATCATTAAAAAGAATAGTTCATCCAAAAATTCTGTCATTAATTGCTCATTGTAGTGTCATTCCAAATCTGTACGACCTTTGTTCATCTTCAAAACACAAACAAAGATATTTTTGATGAAATCTGTGAGCTTTCTGACCCTGCATAGATGGCAATGCAACTAAAATGGTCCCAGACCCAGAAACATAGTAAGGACATTGTTAAAATAGCCCACGTGACATCTGTGTTTTGACCTAAATTTTATGAAGCTATAAGAATACCTAATACTAATATACTAATACTTTAGCTATGAGAATACCTCCGCATATTCTTCCATTATCGAGAGTATCGCCACACACGCATGTATGTTCCTCTGCACGTAACAAGGCGCTGTGTATGCATGTTCTATGGACATGCATTGTTTACGTTCAGAGGTACTGTCCTTACTATGTTTCTGGGCCTAGGAACATTTCAGTTGCATTGCTGTCTATGCAGGGTCAGAAAGCTCTTGGATTTCTTAAAAAATATCTTAATTTGTGTTTTGAAGAGGAATGAAGGTCTTGGAATGACATGAGGCGTGTAATTAATGACAGAATTTTTATTTTAGGGTGAACTACACATTTAAGATTATTTTTAACTTCAAATCACTGCTTCTGGCTAAAGTATGAGTGCTCTATCCATAATATTGCTTTCTCAGTTTGCCACTGTTGCCATTACACTGTAGCTGCACCTAGGAGTCACTCTGTCTTATCTCATGTGTTTTTACATGCATGTAGAGATCATTCCCAGTGTTGTGTGTGCTGATTGGTCGTGACCATGAGGAAGTGTAAGAACTGTGGGGGGACGGACATTGATGTGGACCAGGCACGGGGTGATGCCGTGTGCATGGGATGCGGTTCTGTGCTGGAGGATAACATCATCGTTTCCGAGGTAACCTTCGTGGAGAACAGTGGAGGAGGATCGTCCGCCGTCGGCCAGTTTGTTGCCGGTGACTGTGAGTGTTGGTTCATCTGCTCCAAACAAGGACAATTTTGCACTGAATATGTGTTATTTGTTTTAATATATAAATAAAGGAATACTTAATGTGAGAAACGGAATATGTACATGGAATGAAGGGCATGGTTTCCTCTCTTATTATTATTTGACTGTCTGTCTGTTTGTCTCAGTCTCTCTCACTTAAGGAATTACATGGAAAAGTGTTATTGTCTGAAATGTTCAGAGACATCTATTAGATAGGGTTGATAACTTTGACTGTAAATGGTCTTCTAAATTATTTGTAATATTCTCTCAGTCAGCTATCAGTCTATTTTTAATTACCTAGAGTGCTAAACCAAATAGGGGTACATGGTTTAAAATCAAATTGATGTAACTGATTATATGAAATATTTACAGATATTTCCTCTCAAAACCAGAAATGAAAATTGTGAAATGAAAATGTTGTCCAGAATCTGTAAGAACTTTATTGTCACAACACAAATTAAGATATTTTTGATGAAATACAAAAGCTTTCAGGCCCTACATGGACGGCAATACAACTGCCATGCTCAAGGCCCAGAAAGGTAGTAAGCACATCGTTAAAATAATCCATGTGACATCAGTGGTTCAACTGTAATTTTATGAAACTACAAGAATGTTTTACTTTTTGTGTGCAAAGAAAACAAAAATAATGACTTTGTTCAACAGTTTCTTCTGCTTCAGTCGCTCTCATAAACGTGCGTTAACTGACACTGAAGAGAAGAAATTGTTGAATGAAGTCATTATTTTCGTTTTAGTATTCTCGTAGCTTCATAAAATAAAGGTTGAATAATTAGTTTTTGGCCTTTGAACGTTGTAATTACATTGCTCTCTATGTAGGGTCAGCTCTCAGATTTAATAAAAAATAACTTAATTTGTGTTCTGAAGATTAACAAAGGTCTTAGGGGTTTGGGTCGACATGAGGGTGAGTAATTAACGACAGGATTTTTATTTTTGGGTAAACTATCCCTTTAAGAGTTTTTGTTTTGAACTGCAGTACCGTCTTCAAACAGCAGATGGCTGTCAAGTTATTATTATTTTTTAAAATAATGTCCTACAATGAAGACTTTGATGGAAGCTGACTTTCAACAGCTCATCTACTTTTTGCTAGTATTAGATTTTTAAATATGGGTGTTGTTTTTACCTTTCTTTTAAGATAAGTCTTTAGATGTATTATGCAAGCTGAAGATTACTAGGCAAGGCAAGTTTATTTGTACAGTAGGAATACTAATGGTTCACAGAGGCATAATAAAACAAAAAATGTATATGAATTTTAGACCATTTAATAGCATACATATATTAAAAAGATTGAGAAATTTAATGAAAAGATGTATTATTATGAGAAACCGAAAGTATAATGCTTTGTTATAAGATGTGCGTGGGCCTGTTTTTATAGTATTGTTGTTATTATTACTGATATAATTTATTTTTTGCCTTATTGTAGCATCTGGAAATGTGCCATCATTGGGAGGAAACTTCCACACTGGGGTTGGGAGGGAGTCAAGAGCTGCCACTCTGCAGAATGGTGAGCGTTCATATACAGTATGTGCCATTCATGAAGCTTTATCCACCCGTCATTTACCTCTTGACAGAAAGACACAAAAAAGACAAACACAAAAGTTTTGGATTTTTTTCCTATGTTCATTAAAACCACATTTATTTGATCAGACATAAATAGTAACCATTTAAAATAACTGTACACCATATGTGTACATTTTATTTATTTATATGATGGCAAAGCTGAATTTTCAGCAGCCTTTACTCCAATCTTCTTTGGGAAATGAGCCCTCAGAAATCATTCTAATATGCTGGTTTGATGCTCAAAAATCATTTCTTCTTCTTCTTATTATTATTAATGCTAAAACAACAGATTTTTATGCAAAACATGATACATTTTTTTAGCATTCTTTAATTAATAGAAAGTTCAACAGTACAGTGTTTATTTAAAATATTTGTAACATTATAAATTACTCTCTTTTGTGCATTTTAATTTGTGAAATTAAAAATTCCTAATGGTTTTAATGAAATTAAAAATTCCTAATGGTTTTAACTTTTAAGATTTTATGCCTAAGGTATGTTACCTCTATACCCTTTGTGACTTCCACTTCATTCTTACAGAGTTTGTAATCTAAATATTTGAACTGCTTTGTCTTGATTCATTCATACAGAGCTATAGATGTTTATAGATTTATTCTTTTGTAACATACAAATTTCATGTTCTTTGCATTAAGTATGTGTCATTGTAAAGTTTTGTAATTTGTAGTTTCTAAATTTGCTAAAGCATTTTGAAACTGATTTCCTGTGAATATGAGTCACTGACAATTTAACAACTTGTACAGTATTGTTTGTTTTATATATGTCCGTGTAATGTTCCATTCCATCAAACAACATGACTGAGCAAGATGGTTAAGTATATGCGTCCTGCATTTCAAAGAAAGGGGGATTCTTTGGAATCTGTGGGCTTGTGTAATGTGGTTTCAAGTTAAGCGTGTGAGGTTCATTTCAGCCAGATGGTAATGGTTGTTTTTGAAAGAGGCTTATTAAGCCTGAGAAGTCAGAAGGTGTGGTGCGTTTATGTGCTTTTGTGTAGTAACCGATGAATCAGTTTGTTCAGACAACCGTATGGTCTGTGTGTGAGCTGGGAGGGAGATGCAGAGGCCACTTTTATTTGTGTGTGTGTGTGGGAATGTACACGTGTGATTAATGGCCTCATGTCTGCATCGAGATTTATACTATCTGTGTGTGGTGAGAGGACAAAAGATGTTCTGTGAGATCTTGCGTCTGTATAAACAGACCTGCTTTCAACTTGAAGATGCTCTCCTCCCACTCCAAAAGACTCATATCTGTTCTTAAACAGCACGTCCACAGCAGGTGCTCATACAGACTGTAACTAAACCTTTACTTTGTAGTAACACATTTTGATTGTGGTTAAACTATCAGTTTTTGGTGTTAACTTTAAAAATAGTAAAGGCACTTTAAAGGAGAAGTCCTCTTCCAAAACAAAGATTCACATATAATGTACTCACCCCCTTGTCATCCAAGATGTCCATGTCTTTCTTTCTTCAGTCGTAAAGAAATTATGTTTTTTGAGGAAAACATTTCTGCGTTTTTCTCCATATAATGAACTGGGGTATGGTGCCCTGATTTTGAACTTCCAAAAGGCAGTTTAAATGCAGCTTCAAACGATCCCAAATACGGTTGTAAACAATCCCAGTCGAGGAAGAAGGGTCTTATCTAGCAAAACAATTGGTTATTTTCATTAAAAAAAATACAATTTAAATACTTTTTAATCTCAAACGTTTGTCTTGCCTTTCTCTCCAAGAACTCTGTGTATTCTGACTCAAGACAGTTAGGGTATGTTGAAAAACTCCAATCGTATTTTCTCCATCAACTTAAAGAAATATTTCAGAATCATTCTACATCGCTGCAGAAGTTCCGACCCAGTCTTTGCAATGTGAACATGCAAAGAAGATGTTTGACCCTTAACAAATAAGGTAAAACAGCGATATAGGTCATTTTCGAAGTTGAGGGAGAACATGAGATGGGAGTTTTTCGACATACAGTAACTGTCATGAACCAGAATAAAAACAGTCTAAGTTTGCCAAAGCATTTTGAAACTGATTTCCTGTGAATGTGAGTCACTGACTATGTAACAACTTGTACAGTATTGTTTGTTTTATATATGTCCGTGTAATGTTCCATTCCATCAAACAGTATATAAACAGCATTAAAAAGTATATAAATTGTATTCCTTTTTATTAAAATAACCGATTGTTATGCTACATAAGTCCCTTCTTTCTCAGCTGGGATCGTTTACAACCGCATTTGGGATCGTTTGAAGCTGCTTTTAAACTGCATTTTGGAAGTTCAAAATCGGGGCACCATATCAGTCCATTATATGGAGAAAAATGCTGAAACGTTTTCCTCAAAAAAACATAATTTCTTTATGACTAAAGAAAGAAATGAACATCTTGGATGACAAGTGGGTGAGTAAATTATTTGTAAATTGTTCTGGAAGTGGACTTCTCCTTTAAAAACATTACTTTTAGTCGACTACAACTGGGATGGGAAAAATACACACTTCAGTATACTTACCTACTCACATAGAAATCTAGAAATCTGATTCTGTTCATATATCATTTAACTGATTTAATCAATTATTTATTCCTAAAACATGGTGAAAATGTATTTTCTGCCCTATAGTTTTTTTTCTGCTGTTACACTTGAATGCATGTAAAAACATGGAAGAAAAGATGTGTTACTATTTCTGTTTCTATTTTTGCCTAGGAAAATTTGCTAAACCAAGAATAATATGTGAGGCAATGGTTTTTTTCTCCCTGTCTGGTTAAAAAATCATTCCAAAGTGCTTCAGTTGTTTTTGTTTGTTCAGTTTGTTTAGATTTAAACACAACATAGAGTTCTACTGGTAACCCAAAGATTGTTGGTTCAAACCCAGGAGGGGCAAACCAGGGGCTTTTACCGTGTGTTTCCACTGTAGGGAAAGGGAAGGGATAGTTCACCCAAAAATTAAAATTCTGTCATTAATTACTTACCCTTATGTCGTTCCAAACACCATAAGAACGTTGTTCATCTCTAGAACACAAATTAAGATACTTCTGATTAAATCTGAGAGCTTTCTTACCCTGCATAGACAGCAAAAAGTATTGTTGTAGCTTCAAAAAATTACAGTTGAACCACTGATGTCTGTCATATGGACTATTTTAATGATGTCCTTACTACCTTTATGGGCCTTGAATGTGGTAGTCACATTGCTGTCTAAAACTCTCAAATTTCATGAAAGATGTCTTAATTTTTGTTCTGAAGATGAATTAAGTTCTTGCGGGTTTGGAACGACCTTAGCGTGAGTAATTAATGCCAGAATTTTCATTTTTGGGTGAACTATCCCTTTCACTTCTAAGGGACTAAATGAACTGTAAATGTGCTGTTAAAAGGCCTGACTGTTTTGTTTTGGTTGTGTTTTGTTCAGCTAAGCGACAAATTAATCATCTTGGTCATCAGCTTCAAATGAATCAGCACTGTCTGGACACTGCCTTCAACTTTTACAAGATGGCCCTCTGCAAGCATCTGACCAGAGGACGCAAATCATCCCACGTCATTGCCGCCTGCCTCTACCTTGTCTGCCGAACAGAGGGAACACCTCGTATCCTTTTGGCTATGAGGTGACGGAAGTATTCAGAGAAATAAGAAAGTGTCTGTTATTCAGGGTGTGAATGGTTTAGGGTGGCTATATTTACATAGTTGTGATGCTAACTTGAAAAGATACACTATCGGTCAAAAGTTTTTGAACAGTAAGATTTTAATGTTTTTTAAAGAAGTCTCTTCTGCTCCCCAAGTCTGCATTTATTTGATCCAAAGTACAGCAATAACAGTAAAATTTTGAAATATTTTTACTATTTAAAATAACTCTTTTCTGTTTGATTTTATTTTAAAGTGTAATTTATTCCTATGATTTCACAGGTGAATTATTAGCATAATTACTCCAGTCACATGATGGAGAAATAATTCTAATATTCTGATCTTTGGGTCTTTCTATTCATCAAAGAATCCTAAAAACAATGTACTCAACTGTTTGAAATATTGATAATAATAATAATAATGTTTCTTAAACAACAAATCAGCATATTAGAATGATTTCTAAAGGATCATGTGACACTGAAGACTGGAGTAATGATGCTTAAAATTAAGCTTTGTTCACAGAAGTGAATTACATTTTAAAATGCATTCAAATAGAAAGCAGTTATTTTAAATAGTAAATGTATTTTGGATCAAATAAATAAAAACTTGGTGAGCAGAAGAGACTTCTTTAAAGAACATAAAAAATCCTACTGTCCAAAACTTTTGACTGCTATATATGTATATGTGAGGAGAGATTGCAAAATAAAATAAGAAGAGTTAATGTGACTCAGATTGCATTTCACGGAAAGAAGACGGAGCGGTAAGGAAGAGGAGAGATTGAGCAAGAAGGGTCCTCTGTGGGAGCTGATAGTCAATGGTGTTAGTCAGTCGTCTTGATTTGGTCTCCTCACATACGTCTGGCTGCATTCCGTACCGCACACAAACGCTCACAGCGTTTAATGCTTAGTCATATAGCCTTGGTTCTCCTGTGTTTCAACACTCATGATTTTCGTAATAATCATCCTACACTCTCACACTGAGTCAGAGTCTAACACAGGTTGTTATCTTTAGTGTGTATGTGTATAAAATCATCGACTTCCTGTTTAGCCTACGTTGCAGCGAGACCTCATCTGGTGTCTGAGACGGGGTCTCGCTTGTATTAGAGTTGGCCTTTTCAGGGTGTTTATGTGCGTTCAAATTGAGGCAGGAAATAAGGCGGGGAGTGTCTCTCAGGAGACTGCATTAGGCCTGCATTACACAAAAAAACTTGACTGGAACACCCTGCTTTAGTTTATTATAGTTTGAGTGTTTTTTTTTTAATAATCTTGTAGGGGGTCGGAGGCGAGGCCTGGCGGTAAGTGCACGTCCTCAGGCGTTTTACCTCATGTGACGCAAGTTAAAATCCGGATCATGACATTTCCTGATCCATTTCTGTGTCTTCTACACAACATTTCCGATTATTAAAACGAGCAAATGGATCTAAATAAATTAGTGCTCCAGTGATCGCACTCCAAAAAAAAGTTTTTGTTTACATAATATGTGTGTGTACTATATGTATTTATTATGTGTATATGAATATACACACACATGCAAGGACATTTTTAAGAAAAAAAATTATATATTGAAAATATTTATATACCATATCAATTAGATGAATATAAATATATACATGTAAATGCATGGAAATATTTTCAAAATATATACTGTATGTGTGTGTATTTATATATACATAAATATATTTATATTTATTTATACATTTAAGCACATTACATATTATTGCCATTACATATTATTTATCAAAAGGCATTACATATTATTTATCAAGCCTATAAATACCTAAATCAGTGATTTAAAAAAAAAAAAAAAAAAAACGTTTTTGGCAAATCCAGGTCATTTACCATAAAATGCTTTTTTTTTATGACTGTAATAGGACCAGCTGTGGACAGATCTCTCTAAAACTTTGCATGTTTGTTTAAAATCACCTGTCACTTGTGTTTACCAGGTTTTGTGAAGTTTTGAGTTTTCAATTAGGCTTTATAGGTATTTGGGGAGTTCAGATGCAAAAGCCTATAAATCCATCTGACGTTTTTATTTAAAATAAGCATTTTTATCAGGCTCCTATGTATAGGTTTCTACCTAAGTACCAGTACCTCTGATTGGGTTGAGGCTGGGATTTAGCAAGTTTAAAGTAAAAGTATTTGGACATATACTATGTGTCGAGAGCATTCACTCAGTATCATTATCTCATTTTTGACCAAGTTGGCTTATAGAGGGTTTTGCATCTGAACTCTTCATTTGTACAGGCCCTTTTTACAAACAACCCAGTTATAGCTTGCCAAAGGGTAAATTTCAACTTTTTGTTTTTGATGATTATTGACCTAGAGAGTCCAGAGAATTGCACTGCAGTGTTTCTTTCCAGATTGAGCAAAAAACCTAGGAATAGTTCTCAAAAGTATTTTTTTATATTTTTTATTTTTTTTTTTACTTTTTTTTAATTTTTTTTTTATTTTATTTTTTTTATCTCTAACAAACATTTGATGTGGTTCTAGAGGCAAAGTTATTCGGAACAAGGCGGTCTATCGTATAATACAAATATTGCACATATGTGTGAAAAACCAGGCAATATACATTAGTTTACGTCCTTGAAAATGCGATATTGGCCCCCTGATTTTTTCAGTTTGTTTGTTTTTTCCCTCTTACAGCACCACCAAGTTCTGTGCCTTTTTTTTTTTTTTTTTTCTCAGGTGACCACAGATTCAGCTCTTACATACACGTTGTGAGTTTGGCAAAAATATCTCATTCCATTCAAAAGTTATGGCTGTTTTAGTTAAGGCAGCCCTGCCCCTTTCAAACATTTTTGGCGTTCTTTTTGCAACAGAGAGTCGAAAGTTCAACTTTTTTTTGGTAATTATTGATATTTACTCTCCAGAGAACCTTTATGCTCTGGTTCAGATCGAGTGAAAAACCTAGGACTAGTTTGCAAAAGTAGGTTTTTCAAAAAATGCTAAATTTCACTTGATGATGGACAAATCTGAGGCGTGTGTTTTGCATGAGCCAAGGATTCCAACGACATAAGCCACTTGAGCCTGCCACAAACAGTTAAGGAATTATGAGCGATTTCATACTTTTGATCGCTGTAGCACCCCTGTCAGGCCGACTGGTGCGAGCCTTGATCTTGTAGACTTCTATGAGTATTGAGTACTACCATCCCTCCAAATTTCATGTCTCTACAACTTACGATTTGGTCTGCCCGATCATTTTTATGTGGAGATCGCTGATCCTTGGCTGTGCTAACAATTGCAGTAGGGTTTCAGTGCTATGCGCTTGACCCCCTAATAAATATACACAGTATAAACACATATATTATGTAAACAAAAACTTTTATTTTGGATGCGATTAATCACGATTAATCGTTTGACAGCACTAAAATAAATGCTTTATAGATTCATTTAATGTAAAATGGGTATGAATGTGTCATCTCTCTAATGGTAACCAACTCAAAACGTTTGCTCCACCAGCATGTGGTGCAATCGATAACGTTGACGCATTTGGATGGATGGATGTTTAATTGCACCAGTTTATTGTTATAGAAATGCTGCGTGTGAAAACGCTCAAGTACGAGGTGATTTTATTCAGCTTTCATCTGCTTTCTACAGTCTAAAAATGTTACTCACATATGTGTGCATTTGGATTTTCATGGATGATGCTGCTCGCTTTCACTTGTCCAAAAAAATGCATAAATAGAGGGAACAGAAGCTAACAGCGTGTATCTTTCCGTCTCTGAGATTACGTAATGTACGTGTTCAGTCAGACGTCTCGTAGGGTTACATAAGAACTCATGAGAGAGCTTTCACTTTCTGCCCAGGAGGATGAAGGCTGTGTGTGTGTGTGAGTGAGAGAGAGAGAGAGAGAGAGAGAGAGAGAGAGAGCGCGAAGCATTGTTGGTCTCAATCTCCACTGGAAAGGGTAAATTTAGCCAAACAACTAGAATTATTTTCCAAATGTCAGCCTCCAATGGTTTTTTGCTCTCAGGATAGTTCTAAAACACTACTCCGGCTGAGTTTGTGGACTGTTGTAGCTGTGTTCCCATTTTATATTTGACTGTTTTTTTTATACTTTGACACTTGAGCACTGTAAATTATTTAAAATGTCCTCTGTAAAGTGATTAGAGAAAACATTAATGGCCTTTAGCTAATTTTGCCATATGTGAGATGTCTCCCTGGAAAGGTTAAATCCTAAAAAATGAGCATGAATTTAACCAGGTCATACATAATCCTGCAATTTAGAATTATCTCTTATTGTTGCCAGGGTGACTGAAAATCCCACAATGACGTTTTTTTAATGGGATGTTTTAATACACTTTGTCTTGATTGGACAGGTGTATTGGTCTCCATGGACACAGAGTACTCGGTTGCTGGGAGACGGGGAATTCCAGGGTTCACGGGTTGGTGGTTCAGTGGAGCTTTGCTCAAAGAGGGAAAATGTCAAGCAAAGGGACCAAATCTGTCCAAAATCCCTTTCTGCTTCTTGCCTGTCTATCTCTTCTCCAAGTGTCTCTGTACATGTGTGCGTTAGGTCATTATTGCACAATTGATTATTGCACCTAGAGTATTAGACTAAACAGTAAAGGTCATGGGTTTGATTCCAAGAAAATACTATGGATAGCTATGGATAAAATTAATTCCTGTACCATTTCTTTAATGCACTTTCTCAGACATGCTGCTGGACTTGAGTGACCTCCTGCAAGTAAGTTCAGCATATCTATCTATCATATATATTTGACCCTGGACCACAAAACCGGTAGCACGGGTATATTTGTTACAGTAGCCAACAATACAGTGTATGGGTCAAAATGATACATTTTTCTTTTATGCCAAAAATCATTAGGATATTAAGTAAAGCTCATACTGTAAGCTCATACTCTACCGTAAATATATCAAAAGTAGTTTTTTTAGTAGTAATATGCATTGCTAAGACAACTTTAAAGGCAATTTTCTCAATATTTGGATTTATTTTATTTTATTTTTTTATTTTTTGCACCCTCAGATTCCAGATTTTCAATTAGTTGTATTTTGGCCAAATATTATATAAATTATGTGTATATATATATATATATATATAATTTTTCTTTAAACCTAGTAATACATTTTGGAAATTTGTCATATTTTTAAAATGGTTATGCACTGTTTTAGGTCAAATAAAAGCAAATTTGTGACATCATTCATGTGAAAGGGAGCCAGACAAAATGCTAAAACATTCTAAAGTTCATGTACATTTTTAATTACAGCTTTTCACTTAGACTTATGCTAGTATAATTAAGAACGAATATGCGTTAAACAGTAACGTAATGCAAAATAAATGCACTTTCACTACCATCCCAGACGTTTGAACCCAGTTAGTGTGCGAAAGCCATTTTCCTCCAGCTGGTGTGTCCGTTTTATATTTTTACCCTCCCAGCTGTCCTATTAAACCCCCTCCCTGTCCCACACGCTAACACGCAGATCCTGTCCACTGCGGTATTTGAGTCATTAGGGGATTTTGCCAGAGAAAGGACCCATAAATTCCTTTGCTCTCCCCCAGACAGAGGAGCTCTTTTGAGGCATAAGGCTGTCGCCGCCCCTCTCAGGTCAGGAGTGTGTGAGGGCCATCCTACTTTTCAGTGCTCACGACCTCTGACATCAACCAAAAAAGAATCCTCTTTACTGCCACTGGGCCCAGATGGAAGAAACAGGGTGTTTGTGCTTATGCATGTGCATCATTTTTCATGCATATCTTATTTTTTAAATAATATTAAGGTGGTCCATTATGATAAGCGCTGAGTTATATGATGTTTTATGAAATATTTTTGTTATTGTAGTTCATCCTCTAAGGATAAGACTCGGATATAGAGTTTGTGAGAAAGTGAAGACTCTGTGGTGATGCTGGTACAGATCCAAACCCCAGAGCTATGAACTCTGCAACCTTAAGCATCTGTTAAAATACAGCGTTATCTTCCTTTATCTTATATCTCCCTCTCTTTTTGTATTTGTAGTCATTTTTTTCCTTAACCACAATTTTGTGTCTATTTCTAACTCTTTCTTTCTCTCATTCCCTAGGTGAATGTGTATGTTTTGGGAAAGACCTTCCTTGTTTTAGCCAGAGAGCTGTGTATCAACGCACCAGCTATTGGTAAGCATCACATAAGTGACATTGTAGCTTCCCATGATGCTTTGCTGTTCATCCACATTGACTGGTACTGTGTAGTGCTACTGTTAATGCCCAGAGGGTGCCATGCAACTGTAAATGAAGCTTTTCTTGCAGTGTAAATGTTTAATCTGAACTGAACACTTGATTGTGTTTTAAGAAGTCAGTCAGTCATTGAAGTTTAGATGAGAAAATGACACTTCTCATTTTTAAGGTTTTGAAAGGTTAAACTTTACCCAGAGTGAAACCGTAAAGCCAAGTCTTATAACTGTGCATTAGACAAAAGAGAACAAAATACTGTTTAATGAATAAAAACAAATATTTTATGATTTTCCAGGCTCTTGAAACCCTTTTTAGGTCACTCAGCATCAAGCTGTCAACAAATAACCATTAAATAACAAGACAGAGGAAAAGCTGCCTAGTTTCAAGTGCAAACTGCCCATGTTTCACTTTACACAGGCAGAATATTGAATAATTAGAAATAAAATGTGCTTAAATTAAAGTACATGTTTTAAAACAAGATGTTTAAAGAAATAAATAAGTTCGGGCAGCATTCCATTATATGAGAGACGTAAAAAATGAATGAGAGGGGATCGTCTCCTCTTCTAGTAGTGTCTTGCAGCTATATTGTGAGTAAAGGCATTTATTCAAGAGGGGAAACCCCCCCCCCTGCTGTCTCTTCATTAATGGATCAGTCCAAGTTTTCATGCATAAAATATCAGCTCCGGAATCTGTCCCCCCTGCACCCCTGTCCCGTTAGTACTGTCAGAGGAACACTGAAACTGAAAGGTGACTTTCCCACACTGCACTTCTGTCATTCCTTCCTGTCCAAAATAACTTAGCTCGCTCCCGTCAAGAACGGCGCTAACCGTGTAAAACGCGTCTTGCTCCACTTGTACTGGGTGCTCGAACCACACGGGAAACGTTGAGCTAGAACCGTCTGAGACAAATTTGGTCAAGTTTTGTGCCAGAAGCACTCCCTGTCTTTTCAGTTCAATTCTGACGCTATATTCCGCCTTCCCTCCGCTGGAACCATACAGACCGAGTCCGGCGATAAACACGCGCTTGTCCACAGCGAACTGGATGCTGTCGCAACGTCCGCGGTAGCGCCACTGGTTGCTTCGGTACGCAGAGGATTGGAAGCGGTGACAGCGTTGTGGCGTCAGCCCCTTCCTGGGCGCAACCGGGAATCCCAGTGCAGGTTTCGTAGCAGCCGTGTACCAGAGAAAGATGCTGTGTGTTTCCTCAAGGGTTAAAATGTTCGACTGCGCAGCTCCATCTGCATATTCCTGCAGTGTCATAGAAGGCAGACGCACAAGGTGCAATGCCTTCCCCAGCATGGAGCGCTGGTTCTGTGGCGTGGGGGTCAGGCCTTGTCTCCGACACTCTGCGTCGGCCCATCCCAGAACGGCTTGGAAGACCACCGCCTCTTTCACATTTAGGGTTTCCCTCTGTAAGATGTGTTCCAGTGTGGGCAGGTCGATCTCGGTGAAGCCTTCCGAACGCAGTGCAAGCTCCGCCTGGGCGTCGATCACTTCCCAACACCTCTGAGTGAGCTCTGGCTCCTCAAACAGCCGACTTTGAGATAGCAGCACGCATGCGTTTCGTGCCTCCAGGCTCGTCTCGAGGAAACCCACACATGCGCGAGCCAGAGCACACACCAGGTATTTCTTGGCAGCGTAAAGCGTAGCCAGTACTGTGTCGGCCGCCAGCTCTATCTCATCACTGTACATGTATCTGATAAAGAAGAGGGAGATAAAGAGGTTAGGGTAAATTTTAAATCGATAGTTTACCCAAAAAATGAAAATTCTGTCATTAATTGCTCACAGTCGTGTCGTTCCAAACCCGTAAGACTTTTGTTCATCTCAAATTAAGATATTTGTGATGAAATCCGAGAGCTCTCTGACCCTCCATAGACAGCAATGATGGACAGATGGACATCGCTTAAATAGTCCATGTGACATCACTGGCTAAATTGTACTTTTACAAAGCTACGAGAATACTTTTTGTGTGCAAAAAAATAAATAAATAATGACTTTATTCAACAATCCTCTGCCTTACCCTAGCGTTATTATTGAGAGTATCACGACGCATGTGCGCTTTTCCCGCATATAAACAATGAATGCACGTGGTGTGCCCAAGCTTCGTTTACATTCAGAGTAGTGTTAATTTTGTCAGTCTTCGTCTTAGTCCCATGTTAAATGTCTCTGTAGAGGCGTGTACAGCAGTCTACAATAATATTTTAACTTCTTTTTTTATTGTTTGAATATATTTTATTGTCTACAAAATTGCATGTTAATATAGTCATAGTTATCATTTATCTGGAACATTTCCCTTCATAATTTCGTTTACGAAATTAACAATATTTTTGAGAAAAGGGAGCGCCTGCATCGTGATACTCTCCAAAATGGCGCTAAGGTGATTTTTGTCAATGTTCTTGGTATCTTTCTGGACCTTTGACCATGGTAGGACCCTTGCTGTCTACACAGGGTCAGAAAGCTCTTGGATTTCATCAAAAATATCTTAATTTGTGTTCTGAAGATAAACGAAGGTCTTACAGAGTTGGAACAACATGAGAGTCAGTAATTAATGACAGATTTTTCATTTTTGCCTGAACTAACTCTTTAAGTTTAAAGCATAAAACGCTGATCTGTTTAACACGCTCTTTTTTTTTTTTTTTATTGCATCACTACTGCTTTAAATAGTGACTTCCCAGGGAAAAAGTACATCATTCGCATTTGCAATCCAATAAACGATCTCTAATAGCTCTGAAATAAGAGGGCGACTCCTAAACCAAGACATCACTGTCGGGGCCTCTGTGAACCCATCTGTGCTGCCTGGCATGAAAGCCGAGTTGCCCTGTTATTAATGCCCGGATGTGATTAGTGAGTGAGTCTTACTTGAGCAGGATGAGAAAAGCAGCGGGTTCCACATCTGGAATATGGATATCAGAGTCCCCTTCCGCGAGATCCCCGTAAAACATGGCACAGAAAACAGAGCTCCCCACTGCCAGCACATACTGAGAGAGGGGGGAAGAGACAAACCGTCAGTGTTTTATCTAGTTTCAAAGCATTACTGGATTTCTTCCTTTTTTTGACACCTATTTCTGTTCAGCTGATGGTTCAGTTTCGGTGACAAAAAAGAAAAAAAGAGAGGTGTGTGGGCTTACCTTATGTGCCGGGACCCTTTCTGATTCACCGGGTGGACCAACAATGAAATGAACATCTGCCATGTGTTCATTATTAAACATTAGTGCATTTCTGCATAAAGTAAACATAAATAAATAAATTTAGTCAAATTGTAAATTATATTATTTAATAAATGTTTAGATATGATAATTATATATATGGTAAAATTACATATTAAATATATTAAACATCCAAATAGAAGCTTTATGAATCTCTCTGTAGAATCTCTCATTAATCTTGATTTAATGTCTTGCCTTTCGCGTAATGTCGGGTGCGCGGAGCTCCAGCTGGGAATTTCCACGTTGTTGTTGTTGATGTTTTGCTCTGTGGTCGGTGTGGTGGCGATGGACGCGGTGGTCTGCGCAACCGGCTCCACGCTCCTCTTTTTCTCTGGCAGGCTCAGCATCACAGTCCCGTTCTTCTGCACTGTGGCGTGATCGTTCACCGGGCACAGTTCCGCTGCCATCCTTTTCTTAAGGGAAAGAGTTAAGATGTTATAGCACAGAGACAGCCTGCCGGGGTGCTTATTTGTCCGCTTCAACTTCTTTAACGTTTCGGGGAGCAGAAGTAAAAAAGTAACACATTTCATGATCCGGCCATGATGGGACAGCTTGCATTCCGGCGCAGTGGGCATCAGAACAAAAAAGTTTGCCAAAATGCGTGTAGAAAAAATAAGTGTCAGCTACAACCGTGGTCCGTGGTATTCCTAAATAATATTGCGTGGTGTCCGTGGAAACAAAAACAGCTTCGCTGTCATTAAACGGTCACGTAAATATTCGTATTTCAGAGAAGAATTCATAGATATGCCATCCTCTTTTTTTCCCTCACAGCCTCTTATACCGAAAACTCCGATCCAAATCGGGTTGAAATCACTCAAAAACCTCACAACAAATAGAGTATGTAGTCTTTTAACAGCCAAGCAGGTCTTTCCTCTGCTGTGGCCACACGGAATAATGAAGTTTGAGTTTATTTTGAGCTCTCTCTCTTTCGTCTGACGTCAGAAGTGGAGGGTTGTCTCTCCCAGAGCTCTCTATCCCTCCTGTAATTCTGTGTTGCCATGTCTGGCTGTTATAAGCATCACTTTACTTGGATCATACACAGCGTTATGTGTTGTTTTGGGGATTATTCACAGTATGTATATGTGAATATATGGATATACATACACAATATATACATTTTTCTTATATACTGCATGTATTTATCGTACATATCCATTGCTACGAACCAGAGTGTTTGTTTTTCACGCGGGATCTGGCAACCCTGCGAAAATAGAAGCTTTATGAATCTCTCTGTGGACTATATGCAGTGATGAGGATTTTAATTTTTTCATATATACAACTGCATGTTTATAAGTTTATACTATAAACGTCACCTGTAATGTTCCGAATCAAATAAAAGATCTTTGCTGGATGATTTTTGCACGTTAAATACGAAGTTCGTCCGTACACGTCGTTTGTCTTCGTTCCTCAGTATGTTTCTCCTTAAACACTCACGATGTAACTTAATTCAAACACTAAATGCATAGCCATTATTTATATGCTATATCACGCAAAGGTTTCTTTTTAAAGCAATTAGTGCAGTATTTCGCGTACACCAGCCATCGCCATCGATACATTTCAACCCGCACGCTGCAGATTGTTACAAACCAGCTTGCGTTCAGTAAATGTAACGTTTACGTCACACTGTAACTCTAAAGAGAAAACATCGTGCGTGTTCTTACCTTAAATTCTGTATTTTATGCGTGCGTTTGTTGTCATCACACGGCTAAGACGGTGCGCTCGATTCAAAGCGATGTCAAAAGTTTTATTGCTCCGGTTCACGGTTGGTCGTGATGGAGTCTGAAACCGGACGAGGGCTGGACTTGTGAAAATACTGTAGTGCGCACGACTGCTCTCCGTTTTCCCAGTAAAGTCCTAGCGCGGCGTGATGCTTCTTTCTCTCTCCCCCGGTCTCTTCTTTTTCCCACAGACAGCACAGACGGATCTAAGCGGCTTATAGTGAGCATATGTAGCGGGGATTAGATCAGTGTTTCCTAACCTTTCTTGTTTTATGTACCCCCACAGTCCCATCAGTAGGGCTCCAGCACCCCTTCATCAACATTAAACCAAAATGCATTCATTATGTTGTGCTGAATACGCTGGATGCATATTTAACATTATGGCCATTAATATGATTATTCACTTAACTACTGTTTTTTTTTTTTTTTTTGTTTAGTTCATATTTTGCTGTATTTATGCAACACGTGTATATTTTTTGTAACTCAGTTGCTTACATGGCATTAAAAACTGTACTGCTGCTTCTACAGTTATTCAGTTTCAAACATTTAATATTGCTGGTAAAAAAATATATATTCAGACAAAGTGTAGCACCCCCTCAAACTGAAGCAGTTTATTAAATTGAGCTGCTTTTGCAAATCAGACATCATTGCACATGTACATTTTTTTTTTTTTAAATAAGTGTCCTATGCACATCAAGCCTGTATTTATTTGATAAAAAATACAAAAATATTGCAGTTTAAAATGCTGTTTTTCCATTTTAATATACTTAAAAATATTATTTATTACTGTAATGAAAAGCTGAATTTTTAGCATCATTACTCCAGACTTCAGTGTCACATGATCCTTCAGAAACCATTCTAATAGGCATGGTTTATTATCAGTGTTGGAATGTTGTGAAGCTTCATATTTATCCTTGCTGAATGAGAGTATTAATTTAATTCTTTTAAAAAAAGAAAAAAAAAA
>JAHKKF010538113.1:0-13437 GCA_019740295.1 Labeo calbasu
AGCTGGGTTACTTACCCATCTATTAAGTTTAGCAAACACAAATATCTAAGTTGTTACTTAGTACAACTTAACATTTCAAGTTGACTAAACTTATTTTAGTTGACTGAACTTAAAATTTTAAGGCAGCAGGGTAACAAATTATTTTAAGCTGACTCAACAAATTGTGTTTTTTATTTTTTACAGTAAACCAGGTAACAAATTATATAAGCTGACTCAACTGTTTTTTACAGTGTAATTCCTAAGCTTAAATCACATATCTTCCATTGCATAGCCTACTTCAGCCTCACTTTCTAACAAGAGCATGTGAGTGTCAGCTGATGGGTGATTTGAGTTCAGTATTACAATACTCATTTAATGTCGGGCGGTGGGTGAGGTACCTAAAGCAGATTATCCTTTGAGAAGAATGTGACCCTTTTTGCTTAATTCCATTGGCAAAGGGCTCGGAAGGCCAAAGTCTGTTCTAAATCAAAGACTATCATAAATGGATTCAATGCACTGCAGGTACATGGCTTGGTTTCTTTTTTTTATATACAGGATAGCAAGTGCTGTAAACAGTCAGTTCAAGATTTTGTTTATTAAAAACAACACCCATACTGTGAAACAGAGGAATGTTTGCTCAAACCACGCTATGGAAGAACCACCAGTGCTCTTATTGACTTTATTCAGCAATCATGTCGAAAAAACACATGCTTCATAAAATGATCAGATTTTTCAGTCTACCATCAATGGAGCTATAAAAACAGAGTAGGTAAAAACATGCTGCTTATTAAAATAACATTGCTGCATATCGTATGGCAGCCTAGAAGATAACCAACCGTGTGAAGCTTCTCGAGTTTCACTCTCTCTTAACTTTTCCACGCTTTTCTCGATTTCCTCTCTCCTTGCTTCTTTTCATCTTTGCATTCTTAGGTCTGCGGGTCGCAGTAGATGGAGTGTCAGTCTGTAGGAGAGAAAACATCGGTGCTGTGTTTATCTCAGGGTCCTTTAACTGAAACTCAGTGTCCAGAGTCGGAAGGGGTGTCGTGTCTGCATCGTCAGGCACAATGGCTTCATAGCAGATTTTGATTACACGCCTTCCTTTGTTCCTTCTACCACTGGTGTCCTTCAAACTTTCCGTTTGGACCAGTCCCAGTCGCTCTAGCACGTCTGCTGGCCCGACGGTCGCAGAACCTGTGAACAATAGTGGATCCTGAGAGCTGATATCACGAGGAGGTTCTTCTGTAGAGGAAGCATTGGTTTTCCTCATTTTCTTTCTTCCTTCTCTCTGCCTCGAACTTGGCCTTTTGGTTCTAACAATGGATTTTTTTTGTGTTGGAGCGACTGCAGATTCCTCTTCTTCCATGTGCTCATTTCTTACGGCGTCATTTGGACTCTCGGTTGACGTTGTGAGGCTGACACCTTCAGATGGACTTGTCGAGAGAGTTTCTTCTTCAGAGAGTTTCTGAAGTTGCGTGGCTTCTGTGGAAGGGTTGTTTTTTCTTTGCTTTTTCTTTCCGGCTCTTTGTCTCAGCTTGGTCTTATCGCGGACAGCTGGGGTAATGTGAGCTGTAGGCGAGGAGGAGACTAGCTCTTGAATCTCTGGTTCTTTATCTGTCTCTCTTAAGGTAACAACATCCTGATTATCATTCGCTGTCCGCTGAGGATCATCTCGCATCATCTTATTCGAATTTCCTTTAGAGTCTAGCTCGCTGTTCATGAAATTGTTTTCTTTTATGCTTAAACGATTGATCTTAGATGCTTCCTCTGCAAAGTTGTTCTTACCCATGACCTCCTCTGTTTGCCCGGTTGAGGGCGCACCGGTCGTTCCTTCGTCAAGTTTTTTATTCTTCTTCCTGCCTTTACCCTTTCCTCGTTTCTTCTTGTTCTCTTTTCTCTTCTTGCCGGAATTTTTCTTCTTCTTCTTCTCTGACGTCTGAGTTTCTCCTTTACCTGCGTCTGCGGACGAGCTTTGAGAGGTGGAGACTGTGGCGAGCACTTTAATGAAATCCTCTGCAGCCGTCACCACGTTTGTGAGCGAGGGCTCCTCGGGGGTGGCGGCCTTTGATTCAGAGAATGACGACTGTGTTGTGCTTTCAGTCTGGTTCTCCTTTTCTCCATCTGGCTGCTGCTTCTTAGGAGGAGCGATAGTCAATACGTCAATGACATCAATGCCTCCGAAGTCATAAGGGATTGATTCTTTAAGCACTGCGACGGGAACTCTGTCATACTTTTTACACCTTTGTGATGGAGAAAAGAGTTAAAAATTTGAGACTAATGTAGAGGCTAATGTAGACTATACACCAGAATCTAAGGATGGATTTGGATAGAATTACATAGAATTTGATACTTACACCCCATACCAGTGACGCTCAACACACTGCTCTTCAAATGAAAACTCAAAGCAAGGCACTTCGATCACATTAAAGAAGGCTTGTCCGACCACCCGGGATGAAGTGTCATTGACACGTCTCAGGCATTCCTTTAAGCTGTAAAATGCAGATATAAGTGTATAAATGTTAATTAGCTTATATAGACATTCAAAATGTTTTTTGTTCAGCATTTTACATAAAGATAACGATTTAGATTTGATTGCAGCACTATCATTAGTTTATTAGTTGCATACACTGCAAAAATTGATATCCTGCTGCAACTGTTAACTTGAAACCTGACATACGCCTTAAATTTAGTGTTTTGGTACACTTTAATTTATAATATGATTGTTCTATGAAAAATAATTATCAGTAAAAATGAATTGGTTGTTGTAACATCTCCACATGAAGCACATATTAACATTTTGAGGGTAGTTGACAAAGGATTTGTTTACATTTTGTATAATTATCAGTTTTCCATCGTTCTAATCAGATTTTAGTACTTCAGTTAAATAGAATTTTTAAAAAATCGGCATAAACAACACTATGAAACAGTGTTTTAAATGAAGTATTGTATATCATGGAGGCTGCTGTCATCTATCAAACTTACAAATCTGGACCACATCAAACTTACGCATTGTCACAGTCGCAATGGCTAAGAGAGTGCCATTTAAAGTTGGTGTATCCATAGTTAGAGGAGAACGCATGGATAACGTATGGGCAATGGTCGTGAACGCGGCAACATTTGTCGGTCTCTTCAAATTCGCCTGGGAAAACATCACACACACTATTACAAAATGCCTAAACATCTGCTACAGTGCGAAAATGAAAAATAATGCTTAAGTCAGCTCACCTAACTGATCGTAATGATCTGCGATGTTTCCAGCACCACACCAGAGTGTCCCGGGATAAGTGAAGCCTCGCTTGGTTCGCGTCTTTTGATCGTTCGCTGCCTCAGAGTTCGGTTCTTTTGCTTGTTTTGTCGTCGCGATCACGTTTCTGTTGCCTTTTGATTTCAACTTGTTACAGTTCGCTTTCGCTTCGGACACCCCAGTCAAAGTCATCTTAAGATCAGAGCTCATTTGGTTTCTTAGCCCAAGTCTGCAAACGTGCATGAAGGATTTGACTTGCATTTCGTTTTGGATCACAGAGCAGTCGACCAGGCGGCCCTCAGAGTCATGCACAGAGCGAACCTCTTCAGCTCCATCGGTAACCTGATGGAGGTGATAGTCTCCCACAACCGAACTTTTGGCGCATAGAGTGTTGTTTAGCATGTAAAAGAGCTCTTTGCTCTCTTTTTCTGCATCTAAAGCTTGGCTTAAGAATTCGCCTTTAACAAAGTTCCTGTCTAGGTAAGACAGAAACACAAAAAACACGGACCACATCGCGGCGGGTGGCACTTTCAGCACCACGGAGTCTCAGACAGCACCGCAACCTCTCCTCTCCAACGAGTACCGGCTTCTTTCACCGGCTGCCGTGGGTATTATTATATTGCCGGTAAATAATGGGAGGGGTCTGACATTTAATTAACCCTTTCCTCCTCCAATGAACTTGAATACCCTAATGTGCATCTGTTTCCTCCTCCTGGCGACTCTGGCAAGTGAACAATGCGCAGTGATTTCCAGTGGATTTTCATTTCCAATGGACCTTATGTATTTGCAAAAGGCAAATCTGTAATTCTCTTATTTGCGAGAGGGAAATGTTATAAGGCAATAGCTAACAAGCAATGCTATTCTTGTTTTGTTTTGTTCCTTTTTCAAAATAAATTGATGCTTGTTGAAACCACATTTTGTATTTTTATTACAGTTTAGAACAAAAAGAAAGCATAGCGTTACAGTTAAAAGCATAAGGCATGAGAATTACAAGTATTTAAGGCAAATTTATGAATTCTACAAAGAAAACAAAAGATTGGAGATCTCATGTGTAGCCTATTATATATTTTAGATAAAGTAAATGCGTTGATGAATACATTGAGTTTCATTGATCGCAAAAGTCAGATTACAGTATTTCCTAAATATGAGGTAAAGATTGCAAGGGTTCGCTGCTTGAGAGCTTTACAGAAATTATTTATCAAATTGTCGTTTATTTACACATCTCAAATATATCACAAACGTTGATATTTTGTTTAAAACCCTAAAAGTTAGCTGAGGGACGTTGAAGCATTAGAATACTGACAGACCCACTAAATGTCACTGAATACCACACAGAGTGAAAACAATACAAACTTTACATCACGTCTACAAATATATTTTTTCTAAATGGCATGCGAACACAATTTTAATTGTAACTAATTAGGTTCTTTTTAATCAAGCCGTTTTTTGTTGTATGCACTCGCACCGGAATATGTAATCCTACATAATGAATGTTTGGTGTAATGGATATGTGTGTTTTGACCGCAAGTAACCCCATCGCTCCCCACACCTCGAGATTTACTTTGGTGACGCAGCAAGGAGGAGGTTCCTTTGGCGCTTTCCATAGTAACAAGAGATGGGGTGATTCTTCCGACCCAACGAGATTGGGCATTCTAATTCCACAAAAGGAATGGGTAGTGACCTAATTTGGAACAGTGGGCTTTTTCTATGCAGTCCAATGGAGATCTCCATGCAGTTACTGAACATCAGTCAGTGTCTTTTCCTATGGTTACATGGATCTTAACTTTGGGATTTTAACAGACGCAGGCGCCAGAGTCACAAAAAGAGTCACATTTGGTCATATGTAAATTTATTTGCAACTGTGCTTGGCTGTTGCGTTCAAGCAATTAAAATGTGTAGCTTTCCGGTACTGTATTTCTAAGAAAAACATCATATGATTAAAAATTGTCCGTTCCAGATGAGTTTTATTTCATTAGCAGTTAACAACTGGTGCAACATTGTTTAAAAAGGGCAAACAACGAACTATCAAAATAACCAAATAAATCAGGAATTGAGTATGTGCAAGTAAATATTTATGGGCGGCTTTTAAAGAGCCCCCATTGAGTCCAGCAGTGAGCTTTGGCAAAGAAATCGGATTGGTGGGGGAGGAAACAAATGATGTAAAATCACCAGAGGCAACATGCGACATTGTTGGAAAATCCGCCCGATGTAGTATTAATTTAATGCTTATTAAAAACTTTTGCCAAGATTATTAATCACTGCGTGTTCCACATACCTGACGAACTGTTGCTTCATCACAACGCACTGTGTAATTTCTTCAAAATGTTTGTGGTCTACAGAATCCCCTACTGCCATTTCTTAGTTCTTGGAGCATAAATCTAAAATATTGCACTTTGAAGAAAACATTTTTTTCATCATTTATCAACGTTGGCATGACAGCGCAGGACTGTTCTCATGATATCTGATGTAGGAATCCATTGTCTTACAATTGCACATGATTTTCAGATATAGGTCAAAAAGGAATCATATTTCCCTGTATTAAATAATGAAATAAATTAGTTGCTCAATCAAGAGGTCCTTATGATAAATCTCTGCAGAAAATAAAATGTAAACGACCACTAGATTCAATAATTAAATTGTCCATAGCATCATAATTTCGATCTTTTGTTGATTGTGTGGATGTACTGTATGGTCCTGCATAATGAGGCGCAATTTAGTGAAAACAGGCGTCTCCTGGCACCTTGCACATAAAGACGCTTATAGTCGTCTAGGCTTTTTGTATCAGGTTTCCCTATTATTTTTGTTAACTAGTTATTCCCGTATATTCAGCCATTAATGAAAAAAAAATCTATTCATATTCTAGCATCTTAAAAGTCTGTAAGACGCTTTCAGAACCTATCTGAACCTTATTTTTATTGACGGTCCTTTGTAATTTTTGTAACAATAATAGGCTAGTTGTAGCTACTTTTGTCTGCTATTTGTTGTTAATGCATTTTTGACGTTGGACTTAGGTAGCACGGTTATATTTGTAGCAATAGCCAAAAAATACACTGTCAAAATAATTAAGTGAAGTAAGTATTAAGTAAAGATCATGTTTCATTAAGATATTTTGTACATTTCCTACTGTAAATATATATAAAATTAATTTTTGATTGGTAATATGCATTTCTAAGAACTTCATTTGACAACTTTAAAGCTGAAAACTGTTGAAAACTGTTTCTCAATATTTAGATTTTTTTGCACCCTCAGATTCCATATTTTCAAACAGTTGTATCTCAAATATTGCCATATCCTAACAAACCATACATCAGGGGTGCCCAGCCCTGTTCCTGGAGATCTACCTACCTGCAGACTTTAGTTCCAGCCCTGCTCCAAGAAATTAATTAGCTTGGTTCAGGTGTGTTTGATCAGGGTTGGAGCTAAACTTTGCAGGATGGTAATCTTATTCAAATCTCAATTTTAAAAAATTGATCCTTATGACTGGTTTTGTGGTCCAGGGTCACATTTTTGTTACGGTAAAGATAAAACATTCTATTGAGTGAATTCTTTTTAAATTAAATTCAGTATTCCAACAAACACAGAGTGTGTGTGTGTGTTTTCTTGTTTACCCTACATTGTGAGGACCTTACATTGTCACAAGGAGTAGTAAAACCAAATTTTTTCTTTTGTGGAAGAAAAATTCATTTTACTTGTCTTATGTGCTTATGGAATATTTTGTAAGGTTCTGCTTTATTTAAACCTGCTATGAGAATGACATGAGAGAAGGGTATCAGGGCCCTAAATATAAAGGTTTGATTCTTGGGAGTATGACGTAGCAGAATGTATTTATCTGACTCTTACTATGTGTGGAAAGTTACCGGTTAGGAGACCCTTCTGGGTCGCACTCTGCAGTAATCTGTGTTTCTGTATGACTGTCTGACCTTCTTTGCAAAGAATACATTTATAAAAGACATTTGACTGAGTTTGTCTGGTGAGAGTCAGTTTTATTTTGCCACAGCAATTTGGTGTCAGAAGTGGGATTCCTTGGATGTGCCTTCTGGACCCGAGAGCGGACGGTGATTGATCATCCTGGACTTAGAAGTCACAGCCCCACCCTGACTAGATTGAGGGATGAGGGACCGACCGCCAGGGCACAGAAAGGACACCACTGGAATCAGTAAACGAACCCAGGTGGCATCAGACCTCTCCGGTAAGAGACAGATCAAAATAATCTAAAAGAATGTGATTCTGAAAAAAAAGTTTATTCAGTACAAGCAGCAGAGCTTGTGGGCTTAACAGAAGCATGTAAACTTATGACAGGAAAATGTGTCACAATTTACACAGACTCACGTTACGCATTTGGAGTTTTGCACGATTTTGGAGCACTGTGAAAACACAGAAAATTCAGATGGGCGCCCAATACTCCATGCTTGTGGCAGCTTTATTAGACACCATTTTGCTGCCTGATAAGATAGCCATTTGTAAATGTGCAGCACACACAATTAACAAAGATTTTGTATCCACAGGAAACGCCAGAGCAGACACGGCAGTGAAGGCCGCAGTGGCTAAACAGCCAAAAGAAACAGAGTGTACTTTGTTATCTAAAAAAAAACCTTGATGTTTGTTCTTCCTAACAGAGCATGCAGACTTTTGCTTTAGGAGCAGAGAAAGACCAGTGGAAACAATCCGGATGTGCACTGACCAGTGGTGTTGGATGAGCTGTGATGGCAAGCGTTGTTTACCCCGACACTTCTTTACTCATTATGCTAAGACGATGCATGGGTTGGACCATGCATCGAAAGGGGGAATGGTTGCACAAATTAAAGAACTGTGGTTTACAAAGGGGTTCACAACATTAGCAGAATTTTTTTGTAAAAGATGTGTTATTTGTAACACTCACAATGTGGCAAAAGGGACAAAAATGTCCCAAGCAGCAGCAGTAGCAAAGGCTCTGTTGACTGACATTCAGCTCAGGTGGAGCGGTCAAATGATAAAATACTATAAAAAACTAATTGGCCAAGTGTTGTGAGGAAACAGGACTGATATAGGTTAAGGCGCTCCCAATTGTTCTCATGGACATGAGAATGAGAAAGAGATCCAGGGTAGACCTGAGCCCATTCTGAATTCTCTTCAGTAGACCACCATTTATGGAAATGAAAGGGGGCAAACAAACAGCTGCCATCAACAGAATTGTGTGAGCATGACATGTTGAGTTACTGCAAGGAATTGTCCTCTCCGTTGTCTAATGTATGTGTGCAGGTAAAGCCGCCCAGGGGAAAGTTGCAGAAACCCCCTTGCATGACATTAAAACTGGTGACTTTGTGGTGGTATAAGACCTGAGGAAAAAGAGCTGGAAAGCAAAAAGGTGGCTGGGGCCGTTAGAGGTGCTTCTGATTACCCACGCGGCTGTGAAGGTAGCTGAAAGAACCATGTGGATTAATGTCAGCCACTGCAAAAAAAATTCCATCTACACCCCAGGAGGAGGAGCAGATGGAGTAAAGAGATTTGAGGCACATGTCAACAAATGCCAGAGTCCGGTTTAAACACAAAGTGCTTTTACCCACATGAGAATGGCCGTAAAAGAGCCTGAACAAGTAAATAATTAATGGTTTGAATGGTAAGCAAATTTGTGGGGAGAATGGGGATATGGGCTGTGTAATACTGTGTTACCAGTTTTGGCTGCAGGATTGTTGGTGTTACTGAGTCTACCATGTATTTTTTAGCTTGTATCCAGCTCCGTACAGAGACTGGTGAAAAACTGGTGTCTCCCATTAAATGGTTAAATTTGATGTACATCCTAATAACATGTTTTTGAACATGGGTTCAGTGAAAGTGGAAAGTTACAGTGAAATGCATTCAATGGCTTAATGAGACAATACTTTGTAGTCAAAATATGGGGCATTTACTTTTGATGATTAGCCCATTCATATCTCTCTCTCTATATATATACTCTTTTGCTTGCATATATTAGGGTTTATACCAGAAAAAAGGGCATTAGCATATTTTCTCTTATTTCACAAATTTAAGACTTTGGAATTATAAGCAACATTCATGTTTGGTATCTGTGACGTGACTGAGGGTCTGACACATGTCAGGAATGCAATAACAGTGTTTATTCATTTAGCCCGGCTTCCAGAGAACAAGTGTGATGTAATGACGTAAGTTTGCTTAATTATGATTGGGAAAATCTATGTTTCTGTATCACTGTCTGACCTTCTTTGCAAAAAATACGTTTATAAAAGACATCTGACTGAGTTTGTCTCTTACTTTGGTGAGAGTCGTTTTTTTTTTTCTTTCTTTTTTTCTTTCTTTTTTTTACATTTTGGGAAAGAAAACATCATTTGGTCAGTATAAAAACAATGGAAAGTCTATGGAAAGTCCCCACAATTCACAGAAACCTAACATGTATGTTTTTGTGTGTTTTTCTAACACACTACAGTAGGCTACACTACAGTAATTTTGTGAATAGCTCACAATGATTATTTGCAAAGCGTATCCCACACAAATGAATAATACTCATTTTATACTTATCTTCACTGCTACACATTTCATGACTGAATTCACGTCTTTGCTCTGAAAGAGCAAGATGTCTTTTTTATTTATAAAAGAGTAAAGAGTCAGGATGACTCCCCTACCTTAAACCTGTATGCATAACGTATTATGGCCAAAACCTCACTCTTTCTGAATCTGTCATATTTCTACTTGTCTCCTGTGCTTGATTACTGCGTAAGAATCCTGAGTGACAGCTGTCAGCGTCACTTTAGGCCCTCTGCTGATATCGCGGAGGGATATTATTTTTTCTTCATGTAGCACTCCGGTTCGGGACAAGTCGCACAAGCGATAGTGCGGATTGATATCCTGATAAGTAGAGCGTATTCAGCCCCGGTTAGTCAGGAGTCAATCACATTGTAGTGCTTCTTATGACGTTATGGAGCGTTTATTAAAACACATCGCGACCCAACATTGTGGGTCCTTTCTTTCTTTCTTTACTTACTTACTTACCATACTTAAGGTAAACATCTCACAGAACATAGTTGTTGCCAAGCTAGACAGCTCAACCCTCTTTTTTGATTTGACTGCTACCGCAGAACTGACAAGCGGTGCAGACAATTGAACATAAAAGTTTAACTCTTTAGAACCTTTTGTCATGCTAGACAAATATAACGGAGTGTAAGTGCATTGTTGTTGTGCGTTATCAAACATTAGTCACATTTACAGTTTAGTTCGCATTTAGGATATCCCTTTTAAAGTATAAAAGTACATATAAACACCAAAACATGCTTGTGTATAAAACAGTGACCCAGCAATTTTTTAAGTTCTATTCTGAAAAATGAATCTGTAGCCTATTCATTCATAACATCATTATGCTGAAAAAATTGTCGTCTGTGCATTACGCCGAGTAAGCACAAACTCTCTCCAGCGCTCTGGTTTTGAGCTAATGGGTGAGCGAATACTTTAGGGGAGATATGAAAACGCCCACTTTACACTACATGACCTACTTAAACTTAATACCAAATACACGCCGTTACTGGGTGAGTTTTCAGAAGTCTAGCGGTCTTTCCAGAATGGATGTTTTAGCAGTTCCCCAAAAGAGAGAAGAGGGCTGGTACTTGTCTCTTATGGCACCAAACACAAAGGGTCCAAAGTTTGCATGGCTTGATCCATCAAGACTCTATTGCAATTCACAGGTAAATAATCTGTCTTTTAACACATCGAACTTTACCCAGTGTACCATGTAGCCTACGTTCTTGCATAACTTAGCTTTATAATGTATCTTTAAGTCTGAAAAATAAAGTAAGACATGTTAGAATGTGTTTGACTGCCATGGATTTTAGAGTTTATAGTCTCACTGATTTCTGTCACTCCTGACTGCTCCAGGCACTGACAGATTGTGTAAAAGATCTTCTCAAACCATTCAAGAATGAGGCCATTGACCTGGTGGCTGGAATAGATGCCATGGGCTTCATCCTCGGTAAAAAAAAACTTTCTCTTTTGTAGCTGGTGTGAAGCTAGATAGTCTGAACTGGATATTTTTAGCTCAGTTCACATGTTGCAGTACAGTATAAATAACACCTCTGCAAATAGGCTAAATATAGAGTGGGGTATAAACTCAGGGACCATCTCTAAAGCCTGACTTAAAGGGATAGCTCTCCCAAAAAAAAAGCCATCCTAGGTGTATATGACTTTCTTCTTTCAGATGAATACAATCGGAGTTACATTAAAAAATGTCCTGGCTCTTCCAAGATTTATAATGGCATTGAATGGCTGTTGAGATTTGGAAGTCCAATAAAGTGCATCCATCCATCATAAAAAGTACTCCACACCACTCACTTAAAATAATCTCAAATCAACTGTCCCTTTATTGAAATGTGTAAACTTAAATGATAGTTACTTAAATGATTCAATGTTTTAGTGAATAACTGAAAATTAGATTTTTATGTTTTTATATTTACTTTTTCTTGCAATTTCAGGGTCAGCTGTGGCCATATCTTTAGGAAAAGGTTTTCTGGCTATTCGAAAAGCAGGACACTTATGTGTTCAAACTCTCACTCAGGACTACAGCGACTATTCTGGACGAGAGAAACTCATGGAAGTGCGTGTTGATGTGTTAAAGCCAGGTACTGATGCATGAAAACTCATATTGTTACTATAATGGCTGATAATGTTGTTGAAGGCTGTGCTGAAATGGAGAAAGGCATTTATGTATTCAAATTCACATCTATTTCTTAGTAACACAGTAAAATGAGAAATTATAGGTATGTTATGATGCACTTTAGGTCTGCGGGTTCTTATAGTAGACCAGTGGATTGAGACCGGAGGAACTATGAAAGCAGCTATCAAACTGGTGGAGGATCAAGGAGCTACAGTTGTAGGTAAGCATAAAACAGCTAACACAATAAAAGCAATGTAATGTTTTGGAACTTATTCACTGCCCCTCTCCGCCCCAAACCTTTGTATCTTTCTTCAATTGTTGATTCTCCCTTTAGGGGACTATTAAAATAAATAATGTAACTGAAGCATGACTGGTGAGAGTTGGTTGACATTCTTAGTTGCTGCAAGATACAACAGAAGCGATTTGGACAGCTGTTTTCTGTAAGAGGGTGTAATAGCTCCTGTTCAACTATCAGTAGTCTTGATTAAGTTGGTAAATCAGTGCTACTATTTCTCTGTTCTTTTTAGGCATTGCTGCTGTGGCCATTGAAAACAGTGAGGGAGGAAAGTGGCTAAAGGAAAACTATAAATATTCCCACTGCATTTCAAACAAGCTACAATCTCAGATAGACAGTCAATACCTGGAGTGTTTTGAAAACTTTAATAGTTAAATATCACAAAATGCAGGTTGTAACATGCATTATTGTATGTTACGAGGTATGCATCTTGTGAAGATTGATCTTTCCTAGATTGAATGTTTTATGTATTCAGTTGCATTGGTCATAAGTAGTCTGACGTGTTGTTGTTACACTAAAATAGCACTAGAGGTCACTATCAGATTGTAAAACAGATTTTGAACTTATTACAAACTTGAATACTACTAATGCTGCACTTCATGTCAATTAAAAAGTGAATCAAAATATTATCAGTATTAAAATCAGTATTTAACAAAACAGTATTAAATGGCTCATGTAAGGAAAAACAGTTTATTTAGAATAAAATGTCAATCACAGAAAACAATGTAAGCCCTAATGCCCTAATACAGCAAGAATTTGAACTTTTATCAAAAAGGTTCTATATAACCAAGCAAAATTACTTTTTAATATATAAAAATACATTTATCACTGTTTTGTGCAACTCATGCATGATCCTCTTGTGTACCTTTTAAAATCACTACTAACTGTAAACTATGCAAAACGTGAAATAAAATGTTTTTAATTAACACAATGGAATAATCACTGATAACGATTGTGCAGAAAAGATGCATAGAACTCTTGGGAGAACAGAATACCGCTTTGCCACAAAAACTGCAAGCCTCAGGTTTTTCCAACAAAGGAATGTTTTCTTTCATCCAGCAGATATTCAGTTACACCCTATGAATAACAAACCACACTGCTCTCTGTAGTCACATAGTTGGAATATTATCCATCCCACTTTTCTTATCTTGCAGATTCTCCCTACACTGTAAAAAACAATTTGTTGAGTCGTATTTAAAATAATTTGTAACCTGGCTGCCTTAAAATTTTAAGTTCAGTCAACTCAAAAAAAGTTTATTCAACTTGAAATGTTAAATTATACTAAGTGAC
>JAHKKF010538113.1:13487-28950 GCA_019740295.1 Labeo calbasu
TTTATTCAACTTGAAATGTTAAATTATACTAAGTGACAACTTAGATATTTGAGTTGAATCAACTTAAAATTTTAAGGCAGCTGGGTTACTTACCCATTCTGTTAAGTTTAGCAAAGACAAATATCTAAGTTGTTACTTAGTGCAACTTAACATTTCAAGTTGACTAAACTTATTTTAGTTGTCTGAACTGAACATTTTAAGGCAGCAGGGTAACAAATTATTTTAAGCTGACTCAACAAATTGTGTTTTTTATTTTTTACAGTGTATGTATGTACATATATATGTATATTTTTGTATTTTGCTTTGGTACCATTATATGTTGGTGCAAATGTTTGCATTTTCACACAGTCTTTACTGACAACAGTTGGTCTGTTTCTTCTTGGACGTTGCATTCAGGTTATTTGAGTTGCTGTTGATTTCTGTGTGGAGAAAAAGGTTTCGTTTAACTGTCAAGACAGTATGATCATATACTGTATACTATTCATCAGTGTGTCTTATTCTACAGAAAATCACTGCTTCATAATCTTTTATATGTAATAACAACTAACTCTGAAATGACTTTTCTCTATTAATGAATTTAGGGGAGCCAATAATATAATTAGGTTCTTTTCATGATGCAATAAAATTCCAATGGATCAAATGTTGTTAAAGGAATAGTTCACTCAAAAATAAAAATTGGCTAAGAATTTACCCTCAGGCCATCCAGGATGTAGACAAGTTTGTTTCCTCATTGGAACAGATGTGGAGAAATTTAGCTTTACTTCACTTGCTCTCTATCGGATCATCTGCAGTGAATGGGTACCGTCAGAAAAGTCCAAACAGCTTGATAAGAAATCACAACAGTCCAGTACTAATCCACACAACTCCAGTCCAATAATTAATGTCTTGTAAAGTGACATTTTAGTTGCAGACTAAATTATGAGTCCTCTATCCATAATATGGCTTTCACCAGTGAAAGAAATATGGACAGACAAGCACAATTTGTTTCTTACAAACGCACAGCTTTTCATTTACAAGACATTAGTTGATGGACTGGAGTCATGTTGTTTAAATGTGGATTATTGTGAAATTTTTATCAGCTGTTTGGACTCCCACTCTGACGGCACCCATTCACTGCAGAGCATTCATAATGCTACGCCTCACCAAATCAAAACAAACTCATCTACATCTCGGATGGCCTGAGGGTGAGTACATTTTTAGCAAATTTTAATTTTGTAGGTCATCGTTAATGTACTTACGAACAACTTCCCCAATACGTCTAGATCCACTTTTCTCCAGTTCTGCCAGCACATTGGCCTCAAATGTTAAAGATGCCACTCTAAAGAAAAACTCTCTCACATTCTCTCCTACAGCGACAAAAAGAGTGATTAAACAACATAAACAGTAGCAACTTCTATCTAAGGTTTGCCAAATACTTTATGTGATTTTGTAATACATTACACAAAATTGCTACAAATCCTATTAATATATAATACACTATAGCAATATCTCTAGTCAGAAACTCACCAGACAAAGCAGACACAGCCCAGTACTCTGCTTTCATCTGATCTGCCAGTTTAATGGCATCCTGCTCAATTAGTGTATACTGTGCAGGAGACTGCAGGAAATTGGTACACTGGTTAGTACACATTGGTAGAACATTTATAAATACATACATAGAGTATACAGAAGGAGACCATACTGGATCATGCATGCCTATGAAATTATAATATAAAAATGTATATTTATAAAGTATAATCAAGGCCGTAACCATGTCTTAAACATTGAGGGGGACCAACTATATAT
The DNA here is from genome assembly GCA_019740295.1 of Labeo calbasu. NCBI lineage: Eukaryota > Metazoa > Chordata > Actinopteri > Cypriniformes > Cyprinidae > Labeo > Labeo calbasu. The sequence continues at coordinate 15,273 of JAHKKF010538113.1, forward strand.
ACACAGTTGAGGTCAAAACTGTACATACACCTTGATCATATAAAATGCATGTTACTGTTTATTTAGTACTGACCTGAATAAGATATTTCACATAGAAGATGTTTATATATAGTCCACAAGAGAAAATAATAGTTGAATTTATAAAAACGACAATGTTCAAAAGTTTACATACACTTGATTCTTAATACTGTGTTGTTACTTGAACGATCCACAGCTGTGTTTTTTTTTTTTTTTTCTCAATAATGTTTGTTGAAGAGTTCCTTGTTTTTCTGAACAGTTAATCTGCCCACTGTTCTTCAGAAAAGTCCTTCAGGTCCAACAGACTCTTTGGTTTTTCAGCATTTTTGTGTATTTGAACTCTTTCCAACAATGACTGTATGATTTTGAGATTCATTTCTTCACACTAAGGACAACTGAGGGACCCATGCAACTATTACATAAGGTTCAAACGCTCACTGATGCTCCAGAAGGAAACACGATACATTAAGAGCCGGGGGTTGAAAACATTTTGAATTTGAAGATCAGGGTAAATTTGACTTATTTTCTCTTTTGGCAAACATGTAAGTATCTTCTGTAGCTTCTGAAGGCCAGTACTAGATTAAAAAAATATGATATTTAGGCAAAATAAGAAAAATGTACACATCTTTATTCTGTTCAAAAGTTTTCACCCCCCAGCCACTTAATGCAACGTTTTTCCTTCTGAAGCATCAGTGAGCGTTTGAACCTTCTGTAATAGTTGCATATGAGTCCCTCAATTGTGCTCAGTGTGTTCTATATTACTTACTGTTAACTTTGCCCCATGACTTTAATTATTAAAATAGCTTCAATGCTGAATTGCTACATTATATTTCTCATTAACAGAGAGGTAAAGGAGCTGTTTTTGAAGTAAACCCACAGCTTCATTGATGCTTAGACGCTCACAGCAAACACAGATAATTGACACACGTAACTTTAATCTCTCTTCCCCTCTCAAAATGGCTATATTTGAGAAAAAAGTTGAGTAGTTTGGATCACTGGATATAGCTGTCGGTCATTTCTATTGTAAAACAGCTGACTAATATTAAAAGATTTGCAATTTCCATCTGACCTCGCTCTCTTTCAATGTAAAACTGACACTTCGCGCTGGAATTCACACTCTTCTGTGAACAGTAAACCTTGCCTACTTTGAGCTGACTGGCCTTCTCAGTTATTTTGACAATGAAGAGCGCTGTTAGACTGCTGAAGCAGACCAAGAATTTCAAAAACTGGGTGGGACAGATTGGCCATTTCTAATTATTGAGGGGGACTTGTCCTCAATGTCCTCTATGGTGGTTACGGCCCTGAGTATAATGTAAATTTAAAAATAACAAAAATAGTCACTCACACTCAGATCTTTCTTTGTGCCAACTAAGAAGAGTAATACACTGGTTGGATCATTCTCTTTCATTGCATCCTCCAGCCATTGCCTTTAAAAGAGCATGATACATTTCAGTGTGTGAGGTACGCTGTGTATTTGTTAACCCAGAGGGCAGAATTACAGTGATGATGTCATTTACCTTGTATGCTCCAGTGATGCCACATCAGTCAAATCAAACACAATGATTACAGCTGTAAAACAGGAATGGGAAAAGAATATGAATACCTCAAAGGTACAAAAAAAGTTAAAAAAAAAAATGTATTTTTAAATAATAATAATTAAAAAACATTAAATTTATTTATCTAATTATTACCAGATTTAGACATAATATACATTATAGTATATTAAAATAAACTACTGTTAGACAAAAATTCTTCTTTTTTTGCATTATTTTATTTTCTGGTGAGTCATATACCCTGAGCTCCTCTGTAGTACGTAGAGGCAATGCATTTAAATCTCTCCTGTCCTGCAGTGTCCCACCTGAAAAATTAAAACAAATACCTAATTGAAATAACTATGGAAATGATTCACTTATAGATATTTAAACTGTCAGAAAATGTACTTACAGTTGTAAACTGAAAGGCACCCCAAGAACTTCAAACCTCTCCATTTCAAAATCCACACCAATGGTGGCCTTGTAATTTTTGTCAAAGACATCTTTACAAAATCTAAAAAAAAACACATTTCAATAGATTAAATTACTATATTCAGCCAAACAATAATTGAATTCTTTAATATGGCTATTAAACATTAATCATTTAACTCTGCAACTTTGCTCACCTATTAATCAAACAGGTTTTCCCCACCGCCAGATCTCCTACTACAATGACCTTGGAGATCTTAAACCTACTGGACGAAAAGGAAAAAAAACACTGGATAAAAACAATGCTGTGTAAACCATTCAGACAAAATGTCCCACTGATTCAACAAAAGCTAACATCTCACCCCACAGTTCCTGTCCTCTGCTGCTGACAGGCCGTCTTCACCTTGTTGTGGAATTCATCCTCTGTGTTTAAAGCAGCACCTTTATTGAAGCACTATTCGCACAGGAGTGAATAATAACACTCATTACTTTAGGAAGCACTTGATCTGGATTTCTGATGGGTTAAGTCGGATGTTTCGGAACAAACAATACCTTGAGCATCAGTGAATTGTGTGTAAAGCATTTACCTTAGGAAGCTGGCCTATTATGCGGTCTTTTCGTACAGGGGGCAGTACACTCATAATGATGCTTCTTCAAGGAAACACAAAGTTATGAATCACAGCTTGGCATTTTGTAACATGGCACACCATTAAGGAAGAAATGAGTAATGGCTGGTCAGGACGAGGCTATGCAGGAATAAAACATTAGCCTATCCTTCAGTTTAGCATTAGTTACTTAGCCTATGTGTTATTGCAACAGTTATAAAACAACGAACGTGCAGGAACAGGTTAGTTTAAATAGTTGTCTATTTGGTCACTAGAGCGGCATGGGCGATGACTCACTAATCTGGATCTGTTAATCCCAAAGTAAATCTGAGAACAAAGAAAAACCCCTAATTTGTGGCAAAACCCTATGGTGATGTCTGCTTTTGGTGCAATATGTGCATCTTCTACACGTACATGAATACATGAACGGCTTAAATATTAGGTATAGTAGTTTTATGATGCGTATAATGTACATAAACATTTCAAAAGTACATTTTAAGAACAAACAACAGTGCATCTTTTTTAGTCGAACTCAATCCGTGCTTCGCAACACTGTAACAACTCTGTTGCTACAAACAAACGTGTGCTTCTTACCTCAGGACGTTGTTTCTGTAAAAGTAAAGCGCTAGTTTTCTGAGACAAAAACGTTTGAAACGCCTGTAAGGAAAGAAGAATAAAAGGAAAAGAAAGAAAAAGGAAGGGGATCTGAGGCGTTTTAGCATTCATCCATCGCGTACAGTTTCCAAGTTTCTGAAGAAAACGGCAGGATACTCCGACCGACGGAAGCGCTGTGAACTGCACACAGATGGATTCGTCTCCTCCAATCCCCCGGTCTCTCCCCACCAAAAACCAGGAAAGAGGGATAGTAAACGCCCCCTACAGCCCCCAGCGTTTTCAGACCGTTTACAGCAGATTTAATACGGTTGTTACGTGTATGAATGTTATGACCGGGTTTGTTAGTAGGCCTAAAACTAGCATGCGGTGCAAATTAGCATAAATATAGATTTTTTTCATGGCATGAATATATATGGCATATTGTGTTTAGAAATACGTTTCTAAACAATAATTTTTAGTGTCATACCTTGTGCTATGGTGGTACCATAGATATGGTATCACATTTAAAAGTTTTATTACTAGCTATTATTATTATTATTATTATTATTATTATTATTATTATTAATAAATAAATAAATCTACGAAATTAATTTATACTTTTATTCAGGAAGAATACACGTGACAGTAAAGACATTTATAATAAAAATGTTATTTTGTTCTTTTGATCTTTCTACTCGTCAAAGTCTTTTGAATCAAAAATGGCTACCACGATTGCCACCGAAGTAATAAATGTTTCCAACAGTGACAATAATATGAAATGTTTCTTGAGATGCAAATTAGCATATTCGAATGATTTCTTAATGGTGACACTGAAAAGTGGAGTGATGGCTGATGAAAATTACATTTTAACATATGCTACAGTACTATAGAAAACCTTTATTTTAAATTTTAGGCTTTATAAAACTGCAGTTCACAATATTACTGTTTTTACTGTATTAAGAGACTTCCTAAAAGAACATTAAAAAATCTTGACGACCCCAAACTTTTTAACGGTAATGAAATTGTCGTAGGCTACTTAATTTTGCTCGTCATGCCTAAGTCATCATTAGTTAAAAAGCTAGAAAATAACTTTCAAAATAGATTTTACTTAACAACATTCACTTTTCTTAAACCTTTACTCTCAGACCTTATCAGTTCATTATAATATATTTTTAAAAAAAGCTTGCGATAAAACACTACATGTTCATAACAAGTATGCAATTATCAGTTTTTCTAGTGTAGAGATGTGCAAAGCATGTTGTTTCTTCTCAGCCACCAGAGGGCGACGTTCTGAAACGCCATCAATTTTTCTCCACTGTTCTCCAGATAGACTGCTTACTAAGCTTTCATACAACACTTTAGATTTGGCATGTACCATGGTCACATAAGAAATGAGAAGAATTTGTCAAGAGTTTTCTCAAAGCCTGAACAAGGCTGATAAGGAGGTTTATATTCAGGTAATAGAGTGCTTCAGGGAAGACATTTCTGTAGGCCAGTCTGGTGCTTAGCATCACCCTGACGTTGTCATTATTAAAATGATAAATTGATGACGTTTATGTAGATATTGTGAAATTTTCTGGCTCTGCACACCTTTCATTAATGAACAAAGCAGTGAGAAAGCCGTCCTCACTCACAGCCCAGCATCCTGACAGCACAGAATGGACCAGAGAGAGAGAGTATCCTCCACTTCCACAAGTGGAAGTCTTCATGTGTCACCACTTTTGAGAGAGGTATGATGTGAACCAATTCATATACTACTCGCTATGTGAATGAGAAAGCAAACATATTGACAGCAGGGTACCACTGCAGCGTAGACTCCATTCCATCCATCCGTCCATCCATCCATTCGTTTATCTATCCATCCACCCATCCGTCCATTCATCCATCCATCCATTTATCCATTGACAGCAGGGTACCACTGCAGCGTAGACTCCATTCTGTCCATCCATCCATCCATTCATTTATCCATCCATCCATCCGTCCATCCATCCATCCTTTCATTTATCCATCCGTCCATTCATCCATTATTTTTCCATCCATCCATCCGTTTATCCATCCATTCATTTATCCATCTGTCCATCCATCCATCCATCCATCCATCCATCCATCCATCCATCCATCCATCCATCTGTCCATTCATTTATCCGTCCATCCATTTATTTATCCATCTGTCCATCCATCCATCATTTTATCCATCCATCCATCCATCCATCCATCCATTATTTATCCATTCATCGTTCATCCATCCATCCATTCATTCATCCGTCCATCCGTCCAACTGTCCATCCATCCTTCCATCCGTCCATCCTCCTTTCTGTGTTTATATCCATTTTGCAATACATGTTTATTTGCTCAGCCTACTAGTAATGGTCTAAACTGGGCAATGTCTAAAAAGTACTATTGGCAGAAAACATCTGTTATGTGATCTTCCTCCCTCATTGCATTGATTGTCAACAGTAGAGTTGTTTCACATTACTGAGGGGTGAAGGAGGTTAACTCTCCGGCACAGCCCATTTCAATTCCACAAATATTTCAATTATGTTTGCTGAATTTGCGGTGTCTGGAAAACCAGTGTCAGTGTGAATTGTTGAACTGTAAAGAACAGTAGAACAGTTGAGGAGAAGAGGAAGAGAAAAATATCGAACCTACATTCGCTGAAAAAGCATTTCACTATAGAAAACTCAATGTATTGTTTGTGTATCTTGAGAAGAACTGACTGCATTACAAGACTGTGCTTACATTTATTGTTTGATATAAAATACTAACTATACAACTATAGCTGTTCAGGCTTTGCAAGGAAAAATCTATGCATTTGTTTGTCGTGATTTGTTTGTGAAAGAGTAATTTATAGAATAGAGGCAACTTGCCGCCAATGTGATTAGAATGAAGGTTTAAATAAAAAAACAAAAAATGATAAAATGAACTGCAGACGTTGTCGTTAGCGATATTCAGTCTGATTTCTCCTATTGTCGTTCTCGTTTGTAACGTCCATGTTCAAGCTCTAAGATTGTGACCTCAGTCAATTGGCAAACAAACTCCCGTTAGCGGCTTTTTATCGAACTTTAAAGTACCCCCCCAGGCGATATACGTGCAGGTTGGCGCCGTGGCTTAGTTGGTTAAAGCGCCTGTCTAGTAAACAGGAGATCCTGGGTTCGAATCCCAGCGGTGCCTTATGTAATGTGCGCTTTTCTAAGATTAAACAACTATCCAAAAACGACAGCCACGTGTTGCAATTCATTTCGACAGCTGCAAAGTTATTCTGGTGGTTCTGTGTTTCCCTCTGACAATGGCTCCGCTCTCTCGGCTCGTTCTTGTACAGGAGACTCTGAACTGACCTCCGCATTTTTAACGGGGCTTCATTTGTATAGAAAGTCGAAGATCTGTTTTTTCCTGCCCCCAGAGCGCGCAGCCTTGCCAAAGCATAGCAAAAACTATTACGTGTTCCACGTGCTTACGTCGCCAGGCTCTGTGGCGCAATGGATAGCGCATTGGACTTCTAGATTGATGAATGAGGCCATTCAAAGGTTGTGGGTTCGAGTCCCACCAGAGTCGCAGCTTTTGGAATTACGTTAACCCAAACATGCACAATGTATCTCACAGGCAACATAAACTTATAATTCTCCGTGTTTTTAGCTATTCACTTAAGAAATTTCAAAATGCTTTAAAACATGTTCAAGGACAGTCTCAGACAGGAGTTTAATGAAATGCAAAACCAATATTTTATACATTCTAAAGAATTAACAAACCCATCCATAATTGTTTAACCTAATGAATGTCATTCTGTAATCTTGTGTCGTGGTAAAAACTAAATTTCATTGATTCCATTGAATTCTTCCCCCAACAGCCACAAGAGGGCAGCACACACCCACAGAAAAAAATATCCTAAAATGACCCGCCATGGTAAGCGCTATTTAAGCTCCAACAGACCAAATCAGTTACAGCGTGGTGAAATAACATCAGATTTTCCTTTATCTCTTTTCAATGTACACACATATGAACAATCAGTGAAGGTCAAATCTCTTCCACGTAATTTTTCTTGATGTGTGTAGGTGTTTCAAACCTTAGTCTTTTAACAAATATCAAGGTCAGTTTGAGCTGAATGAAGGATGTTATCAGTAATCAGTGAGTCGGAACTTGAGGAAATACCACTTGCTTGGTATTATATCTACAATACCTGCTCAGTCATTAAAAATATGTTTGAAATGAGGAGCGTATTTGAAAAAAAAAAAAAACAACATAACTTTTTTAAGAAATCAGGTTTTTTATTGTGCATTCCAAGTAATCAAATCAAACTGCAGTTGGGTTGTTTTGATTAAGTAATAACTTAAATACAGGTAACTTAAAATTAAAGTTAACTTAAAGTGTTTTTTATATATATTCAAAGTTTGTTTTTATAGCAAAAGCAGATGACTCCAACAGTCGTTTTTTGGCAAAAGCAGATAACTTTCAGAAAAATTTATCTTTGTAATCTCATCAGCTGACAATGTAGACGCCTGACAAGTTTTGTTGTTGTGATTACACGCAATGCAGGGAGCAGCTTTTTTCCCTTACCGTTGAAACGTGCTGCTTTAGCAAGGTTCCGTGAAAAAGTTTCAGCTTTTATTTTCCTTTTACGCCCTGAAGAAGTTATCACAGGTTTATCAAGTTTGTCGAAATTATCCATCCTCGATCACTTTTAGTCAGCTTTAACAAAACTTCTTTTCCAAAGTGACTGGCAGCCGTGTCACCTGACTTTAATACAGCGCGCTGATTCGCTAAAATGGATTTATCGGCTTATGTTCACAAACGTAAAACGTGATCTCGCGATGCCTTGAAAGTGGACAATACCGGCTTTTTTGACAACGTGTTTAGGGTTCAGATCGCGCTATGTGTGGAGAATAATACACGGCACTCAGTTCATTTTTTTTTAAGTGGCGTTTATCGGTTTTTGCAAATAAACTCTTCAGATATTCTTAGTAACCTTTGTTTCTTAAGATCACATGAAATGTGATATCATATGTGTTGCAATAGACTGCGACTCATGATGACTCATATTCAGTTAATCTGCAGGTTCATAAGAATTTTTATTAACAATTGATACTATTTTAAATAATAATTCATTATTTCAGTCGCTTTGCATTTTAAAATATTCTGATAGCCTGAAGCTATTATATTTATATAATAGTCATTTAATATTTAAATGCTAAGACGTACAGCACATAAAAATACACTTTAAAGGTCAGGCTTCAGCGAATTTGAAAAGATCATTTTGTAAACTTCTCACCTTTCAAACTACTTTTTTTTAAACCACAGTCGTATTGTTCTGTTTAGTTATTGCCACTTCTGAGTTTATTAAAGATATTGCATTTGATTCAGAATGGTGTTAATTCAGTCTAGAATTCATTCAGATGTAAATCTGATTCTCACCGAAGCATGAGAGCTGAGAAACTGCTCAGGGCTGATACTACAGAAATGGTCAGAGAAACTAACCGGCAATTTGCATGACAGCATAAACGTCTAAGGCAGGCAGTGTATTTTCTACACCCTTATGCAATCATTCAGGTCAGTGGTGCTCAGCCTGAGTTATTTGTAGCATTTGCATACTTTTTGGGAATCTCATTCATATAATACAGCAAAATAATGAACTTTATAAACAAAAGGCTGTGACCTATTTAATTGCTGTCTTCGCTGCTCTGAAACACTGCCTTTAGTTCTCCAGAACCAGCTTGGTTGCATATTTGGTTCATCCCATAAAGTACACTGTAATCCATGTTTGAAATGTTTCTTGTCTCAGAATGCGACAGTCAGTGTTCAAGAATGTTCAATGTTCACATTCGCCGGAACTGTTTGTAAGAAAATAATATGAGTCGAAAGGGCACTGCCTAAACCAGAGGTGCTCAACCCTGTTCCTGGAGATCTACTTTCCTGCAGAGTTCAGCTCCAACCCTGATCAGACACACCTGAACCAACTAATTAGGACCTGAAGGAGCACTTGATAATTACATAAAGGTGTGTTGGATCAGGGTTGGAACTAAACTCTGCAGGAAGGTAGATCTCCAGGAACAGAGTTGGGCACTCCAGTGTTTCATCCAATAGAATTTTCAAACAATATGGTGAGGAAAGTTTCATTTTGCAACTTTCCTTTAAGTATCTCTGAAATGTAAACCTGTCATCTATCTGAGGTCTAACCAGGCTGAAAAGTCATTAGGTCATCAAAACATACTCAAAATATTTTGTGGGCACGGTGTGTCTCAGTTATACGCCATCAAATCACCCAATCTTCCTGCTGAGAGAGAAGTGACATAATAGTCCAAGTAGTGCAGAAGCAGCCTAAACGTTAGTCTAGTCACAGTTACTGGTTTCACCAGTATTAAGTGGTGTTGAAAATAATCTGTGATTCAACCCACGTTAAAAATCTAGTGTGAATAGGCTTACAAACAGTGTTGGGGGTAACGCATTTCAAGTAACGCAAGTTACGTAATATTATTACTTTTTCCAAGTAACTAGTAAAGTAACACATTACTTTTTAAATGCCAAGAAAATATCTGAGTTACTTTTTTCAAATAAGTAACGCCAGTTACTTTTCCCCCCATTTATTGATTAAAAGCTCTCCTGTCCCCATGTTAAGAGAAATCGGGATTAAGATGTTAGTTCTAGAATAAATGTGAACATGAATTAATTCATCTCACTCACAAAAAACAGATTCAGTATTCCTCAAAATGAATAAAAACAGTGAAATTCAACTCAGAATATGATGCAAACCTGCAATAATTAAATATGTTAAATAATACAAATATCCTTTGCATTTTATTAACTGATGTCTTTGCTGCCGACCTCCGATGATCCAATTCAACCATACTAATAAGCAAAAATTACTCAAGATAATCTAACATTTGTTTTCCTTTTTTTATTGTTGAAGAGTTAGCATTTTTTTTCTTCTGCGGTCTACTGTACAGACGTGAATTTACTTTTCTTTTACATTTTATATTAAAAACAAAAAGGCAAGCACTGCCCAGATTTAAAAAGTAAAGCAAAAGTAACGCATTACTTTACATAAAAAGTAACTAAGTAACGTAATTAGTTACTTTTTTAGGGAGTAACTCAATATTGTAATGCATTACTTTTAAAAGTAACTTTTCCCAACACTGCTTACAAAGCATAAAATGAGGCCTATTAATTGTGCAGATGCTGAAGAAAGAGTCGCTGATAGGACTTTATACCTCTAGCTTCTAGCAGCAGGATAGTCTATTCAGCATCATAGAGCCTGAACAACTCACAAGACACACTAAGGCACCCTCTGTCAATGCCCAAAGGAATCAAACTTTAATAGGAGTTTTTCAGTAGTTCATTCATAAACGACCATATTTGGTCTTATCAATACTAAATTTGTGTTTGCATCCTTGATTAGCACAACCCTTGACAAAGTGATGGGTCAGAGTCAGTTCCCCTTGCTTGCTGTATTTTGTCCCCTCCAGAACTCTGTAGGGGTAAAGGAAGTGTTGCCTAGTGACGGGGCGCGTTTAGAAGCCAGCAAACATGGAGAAGTACGAGAAGATAAAAGTGGTCGGGAGAGGAGCATTCGGGTAAATACAACTACGCACGCGTTATTAGTTCGCAAAATGATTGTTTTGCTTTACAAAAACGACTTTTTACGCGTTTGAACTCGGTAAAACTTGTACTTGAGAACTCTGAAGCTCCTCTCAGAATCCGAGCGAGAGCTAGCGGAACATACAGAGCATCACTTTCTCTCGTTTCCGCATTCCATCAGTATAGTTACTTACAGAGCTATTATCACCCTTTTAACGAGTTACAGTTGCATAAAGAGTTTGAATACGATTTCGAAACTTTTCTTTTAAGAGTGAATGAATTGTTGAGCAACGAATAGACCTGCTCTTTTTAAAATGTGCCTGTAAAAACAGCAATGTTTACAGCGTTCCCATTGGAATTTCTGTCGTAATTTGGAACCTAACCGGAATGTCCAGTAGCAATTTAAACGTTCTCAGTCAGAACTATAAAGATAATTATGGCTACTGTGTAAAATGCTTACTCAAAGTTTCTGTCTTAAAACGTTTTTGAGATTACGTTCAGAGTCACAAAAGTACACATGACTATGCATTTTGTAATAACGTCAAGTACATTTTAAATCTTTATGTTTTAATAATCTTTTGTCGTGCTTTGACAACACTAACCTGATGTACTGACTAACACTAACGCAAGTACTTGATTATAACTTGATCTCTGTGTTATTCAGTATTATTACATTAACTAATCTATTCTGAAACTTTATCATTAAAAGTTGTAATTACAAAGTTTCAGTAGTAATGACATTAAAGGAGGACTAGATTTTAGTTTACCATAAATCAGTGGTGTGCGGTGATGTTCTGAAATGAGGAGGCAAAGTCCTTAAAGTTTTCTTTCTTTCTTTCTTTCTTTCTTTCTTTCTGTTTAAATCAAATGTAAATTCATGGCCCAGTCACATTTTGAAATGTAAGAAAGAAAGAAAAACAATTCCATTTTAGATTTTAAAAATTGAAAAAGTTTAAAAAATTGACCCTTATGACTAGTTTTGTGCTCCAGGGTCACACTGAATTGCAATTAAGTGACTGAAAAAGGATATTCAGTTCATACTTATGAACTTTCTTGACCTCTTACAGGATAGTCCACCTTTGTCGCAGACGCACTGATGGCGCATTGGTGATCTTGAAGGAAATCCCAGTTGAGCAAATGACCCGTGATGAACGTCTCGCGGCCCAGAATGAATGCCAAGTCCTCAAGTTACTCAGCCACCCAAACATAATTGAGTATTATGAAAACTTCCTTGAAGACAAGGCGCTAATGATTGCAATGGAATACGCTCCAGGCATAGACTTTCTTCACTTACTTTTGATGGTTGCTTAATGTATTCTTACAATTTAAATCAGGAACAAAATTTATAATATGTATTACAGTGATGCAAAAATTATATGTTATTGAAATTATAAGGTATGGTCGCATTTGTTGTATAGAATTTAATCTTTGCTGATTTTAATATGACTAGTTTTTTGAATTATGATTCTAAACAACATGCATGTCAATAATCTTAGGATCTGTAATCATTTGACTCTTTATGATTATTGCAGGTGGAACCCTGGCCGATTACATACAGAAGCGCTGCAACTCCCTGTTAGATGAGGACACCATATTACACTTCTTTGTTCAGATATTACTGGCCCTTTATCATGTGCACAATAAGCTCATCCTACACCGGGACCTCAAAACCCAGAACATACTCTTAGACAAGCATCAGATGATAGTAAAAATAGGAGACTTCGGAATCTCGAAAATTCTTGTCAGCAAGAGCAAAGCTTATACTGTGAGTACCGCTGCAATTACGTGAATGTGACAGTATGTGATTTAGCCATAGTTCAAATTCTCCTTTTTATGACAGGTTGTGGGGACACCGTGTTATATCTCTCCAGAACTTTGTGAAGGAAAGCCATACAACCAGAAGAGTGACATTTGGGCCCTTGGCTGTGTGCTTTACGAGCTTGCTAGTCTCAAGAGAGCTTTTGAAGCAGCAGTAAGAGATGTGTTTTCTTGTTGATTTGGCTGTGACTTGATTTTAAAGTATCTGAACATCACAAATTAATTTGTTTCTTGAATGAATTTTAAAAGCGAAGCTGCTTCTCTGTTGACAGAACCTGCCGGCTTTGGTGCTGAAGATCATGAGTGGCACATTTGCCCCCATTTCAGATCGTTACAGCCCAGAATTGAGACAACTCATTCTCAACATGCTGAATCTGGACCCATCCAAAAGGCCCCAACTCAATGAGATAATGGCTCATCCCATCTGCATCAGGCCATTGCTCAATCTCTACACTGACATAGGCAATGTCAAAGTGCGCAGGTACAACTGTTTTATAACATTTTATTTTATTTTGTTTTTAATTTTACCTTTTCACTGCATTTAAAAATACTGATTTGGGTTATTTATTGTAAATACATTTTGTTTGGCCACTAATTTTATTTTATTTTACTTTATTTTACTACCATATTTAATAGAACCATTTTTGTGTATTTTATTTTATTTTATTTTATTTTTTGTTTGTTTTTTAAAACAATTAATAGTACTGTTTTTGGACTTGGATTAAGTTTTATAAATTCATTTTGTTTGAACATCTTATTGTATTTTATTTTATTTTATTTTACTTTATTTTAATTTTCTACCACAACTAATAGTACTGTTTTTGGACTTGAGTTAAGTATTGTAAATGCAGTTTGTTTGAACACTTTTATTATTTAATTTAATTTAATTTAATTTAGTAATTTTATTTTATTTTTTGTTTGTTTTTTAAAACAATTAATAATACTGTTTTTGGACTTGGGTTAAGTTTTATAAATTCATTTTGTTTGAACGTCTTATTTTATTTTATTTTATTCATTATTTTATTCATTATTTTATTTTATTTTATTTTATTTTATTTTATTTTTTTATTTTATTTATTTATTTATTTTTTTTTTTAATTTTCTACCACAACTAAT
>JAHKKF010538114.1:0-11329 GCA_019740295.1 Labeo calbasu
AGTTATTTGTATATTAACGAATTGCACATATAAAGTCCACACATTAACTCAGTTAGCTCAAATAAAATGTAAAAATTAAATATAAAATAAAAATTAATTTTAAATCTTAATAAAAACTATGGTAGTAATTCTGGTCTTAATAAGCAAGTAAACTGAGTGTTTACTATTGTCCACTTGCATGATCGACACACTATTTTCCTGTTTTGTTTTTTTTTTCCTGACACAATCTGTATTGTAAAAAGCGCTATATATAAAAATAAATAGAGGTAAAACAAAAAATAAATAAAAAATGTTGAGTTATTTGTACATTAACGAAGTGCACATATAAAGTCCACACATTAGCTCAAATAAAATGTAAAAATTAAATATAAAATAAAAACTAATTTTAAAATCTTAATAAAGACTATAATGGTATTAATTCTGGTCTTAATAAGCAAGTAAATTGAGTGTTTACTATTGTCCTCTTGCATTATCAACACTATTTTCCTGTTTTTTTTTCCTGACACAATCTGTATTGTAAAAAGTGCTATATATAAAAATAAATAGAGGTAAAATAAAAAAAAATGTTTAGTTATTTGTATATTAACGAAATGCACTTATAAAGTCCACACATTAGCTCAATTAGCTCAAATAAAATGTAAAAATAAATATAAAATAAAAACTATAATTTTAGTAACTCTGGTCTTAATAAGCAAGTAAATCGAGTGTTTACTATTGTCCTCTTGCATTATCGACACACTATTTTCTTGTTTTGTTTTCCTGACACAACCTGTATTGTAAAAAGCGCTATATAAATAAAAATAAATTAAAAATGTTGAGTTATTTGTATATTAACGAAGTGCACTTATAAAGTCCACACATTAACTCATAGCATTTTGATTTGATTGTTATTTTCAATTGTTTGTTTGCTTGCTAGTTTTCAGTTTCCACACAGCAGAAAATGTTTCTATAATGATGATAAAACAGTGTTCTACCATAACATAAAATAGCTAATCTTAATATTAACATCCAGTCTACCAATGTAATCTCAGTTTCATGCAGAACAGAAATGAATCTCACTGTCTGATCAACTGGTGACCACTAAGATTATGAAAATGAGTACAATGATTGGTCCTCAGAAGCTTTAGCTTTAACAAACACACCTGCCGGGGCTTTAAAAGGCGTATTATGTTAAATCTCTTCCAGGATTAGACTTGCACTCTATTCCTCAGAGATAAATAAAGGATTGTGGAAGCGCATATTGGGGAATTGTAATGTTTTTGAGGATTTCTTTTTTTCTCTCGAGACCTGTGACAGTACTGCAAATGCTAAAACATCCCGCTGCTTATTATGCGTCTCGTTTGAATGCTTTTTATTATATTTCATCATGTGTTCTTTTTGAATATAGAGAACTCTAAGGCTAGACGGCATGAATATTTTTCTTAAATGTCAAAACAATGGTCTCCTGCATGTTTGCATTTGTTGCCATGTGGTTGAAAATAAAATAAGTTGAAGTGTATTTTTAAAACATGACAAAAACAAGAATATTAGAATTTGAGTCATTTTAATTGATCAATTTTATGACCTTTTTAGAAATAATGTTGTTAAATTATTGTATGCAATTAACGGAATTGTTGTTATTAAGACTATTTTAAACCTTGTTGCCTTTAGATTTGGGCCAAATACAGTTTTGCATTTGCATTTTGTTGTGATGTTTACTGAAAAGCCTCTAATTGGTGATTTAATGGCATATTCTGCTTTTGACATGTTCTACTATAAAGTGGCAAACATTTACTAGAATAAACAGTGCAAACTAGCTCTTTCGAATATACAGGCCTAAGTTTTTTTCTAACCGCAGTCTGTGTCACTGTGATGTGAGAGTTTAGATATTCGCTCGTTTCTGTGTGAACAGCTCTGGAGGCAAGCTGCAAACGATCTGAAAATAAGTTGGCTTCAGAAGCGAATGGGATAACAATACCACTCCTCTACATTACCTGCTTAAACGGGCCTGTGGGACAGGGGCAGAGATGCTGCTGACGTGGGAGCGTTTTGATGATATATTGTGTTTGTTTCTGCGTATGTGTGCTGGAGAGAAAGCGAGAGGACTCGGCGCTGAAGGCATGTCTCTTTGCAAGAAAATTAAGTGTCTGCGCGGCGCCTGAGACATCCACACTACCCACCCTCCATAATTTGGTGTCAGGCCCTCCGCTCATTAATTTTACTGCAGCGTTTCCAGAAGGCCTCTGGAGCGATGCGTGTGGGGTAGACAGTCCTGCTCCTGCCATAACAACCACAACCATGCCAGGCAAATACGTGCTGGAAAATACAGCAGCAAACATGCGGGGTCGCCTGCAAGTATCTATCTGATGGTGTTTTCGCTTTACTTCTGTCCTAGAGAGCGAGGACCGTCACAGTATATGTAATCTTCAGGCGGTAAAAATAGTCTTGCACAAACTGAATGACGCTGCTACCAACAAATACAGCCACAAATACAACAGTGTTGTCTTTATTGGTAACTAAAATTAAAACTATTACAAATAATTTCCAATAATTGAAATAAAATAAAATAAAACGCAAATATTCTATGAAAAATATACAGAAATATCAACATAAATTAATAGAAGAAATATAAACAGAAATGACATACACCACCAGTCAAATGTTTTTCAACAGTATGATTTTTTTGTTTTTTTTTTAAGTCTTAATTTGATCCAATGAATAGCAAAAACAGTAAAATCTTTAAACAGTTTTTCTATTTAAAAGAACTGCTTTCCATTTGAATAGATTTTAAAATGTAATTTATTCCTGTGATCAAAGCTGAAGTTTCAGTCTTCTGCGTCACATGATCCTTCAGAAATCATTCTAATATGCTGATTTGCTGTTCTAAAAACATTTCTTATTCTTATTATCTATATTTAAAACTTTTTTTCAAGATTCTTTGATGAAAAAAGGTATAAAGATCAGCATTTATCTGAAATAAAAGCTTTTGTAACATTATACACTATACCATTCAAAAGCTTAGAGTTAGTATCATTTAAATTTAATTTAAATATTTAGAATATTAATACTTCGATTTAGCAAGGATGCTTTATATTGATCAAAAATGATGATAAAGACATTTATAATGTTACAACAGATTTCTATTTCAGATAAATGCTGTTCTTCTTAACTTTCTATTCATCAAAGAAACCTGAAAACATTCTCATCAACTGTTTTCAACATAATAATAATAATAATAATAATAATAATAATAATAATAATAATAATAATAATAAATGTTTTTGATTCTGAAAGATCATGTGGCTGGAGTAACGATGAAATCACAAGAATAAATTACATTTTAAAATATATTCAAATACTGTTCAAAAACTGTTCAAAAACAGAAATATATATAACAAAAACAACAAAATTATTAAAACAAACTAAAAATTATTAATATTAGAATTTTTTAATCAAAAATCAAATTGAAAGATTATATATTGATATTTCTTATTTATTATTTATTTATTTATTATTATTGTTAACTGTATACAATTCATTGAATTATTATTTCTATTAAGAATATCATAAATCTGGTTACTTTTGAATTTTCAAGAATGTAGCCTTTGTTGCAAATATGGCATAAAATGAAAAATAAATAAATAAACAAACTGAATTTTGCATGAAAATTGAAAATATAAAAAAATAGCCAATGTTTTTTACTCATAAAAAAAAAAACATTTTTAAAAAGGTCTCACCCAGAAGAATTTTAGAATTTGTATCAATGATTAAATTGAAAGATTCTATATGATTTTTATCAGTACTATTGTTGTTACGTATGTTTTTGTATAATGATTGTATGTTACATTATTGTAAATGACGTATTGAAATGATACTGTTAACACAGCCATTGTTGCTGATATGGCCGAGAAACATAACATAACATAACATAACATAACATAACATAACATAACATAACATAACATAACATAACATAACTAAATAAATAACTCTGGGTGTCAAGTTTGTCAACTAATTTTTATTACTGTTTTATGGTTTTAATTGCATGTCCAGATTCATGACTTTCAAAAGAACAGACATTAGGCTTTAATTGGCCTTCAAAAAGAAATTGCAGTAAGGCTGGATGGGTCGTATTAAGCTTTGACCTTTAATTTTATGTTTAATTTTAGTTTTAACTACAAAATGGCACAGCATGTAACACGCTGAACAAAATCTGCACGAATCCTTGAATTGTGGCCGTCATTTAGAGAAGCACATATAAAGGAGAGCTTTAAATCAGTGTCTCTAAAAGGACAGAGATGGGACGTTTGTGACAGATGGTGAACCGAAGTGAGCTCGTGCAAAACAAAAAAGAAAGCAGACGATTGTCAGCACATTATTTAGTAGTTTAATTTGTGCTGTGTAAACAATAGCCGGTGAAACGCCTTCTGCTCATTCATTACTTAGAGTTAATATCCATATCTGTGCTGCACTCTTAAAAGATGATCTGTGTGAAAGTATAAGCCTATAAAAGATCCATTTGGGATAAAGAAAGTATATTATATATATTTAAGTCTGTCAAATTGATGGGTTAATTTATCATAGTATAGAATATATTAGTATAGAAATTATTATCTTGAAGCAGTTGCCATGAAGCATATTTGACTTTTTCATGTGTATTTTTAGTTGTTTCAACTAGAAAGAAACATGCCAGAACACTTCATTAGCTAATGAGTTAATTATAAGAGATTGTGGAAAGTGACGCAAAGTAAAAAAAAAAAATAATAATTGTAAAGAACATTTCAATCAACATGATCAGCTGGGCTATTTAGAGCTCACAAGTCCAGCTTAATTACAACATCAATCAACTGTAGCTAAGATGCTTGTCAGTAAGGGTTGATGCTTATGTTTTGTTTTTCACTGCCAGTAGGTGGCAGCGTGGGATACCCTGAGTTGTGAGGGCAAGTGTGGTTCATAACAAAATTAACAGCTAGAAACACTGGCATTTATACGAATTGCTGATCTATTATGATATATTAATATTCTGAATAAAAAAAACATGCTAATATTTTATATTACAATTCTGTGAAGTAACTTGGATAAATATTAGGAAAATCATAGTCACCACTAGTAAGCTACTACATGTATTGTAGAAAGTTTAATTTTCTGTAAAGCTGCTTTGCAACGATTTGTATTGTGAAAAGTGGAATACAAATGAACTTGAATTGAATATATATATATATATATATATTCAATTCAAGTTCATTTTCACAAATATATAAAATATTTAAATATATTTTATTTTAGTGAAATATATATTACAATAATTTATTATTTTATATATTATTTATTTGCTATATATATATATATATATATATATTTTTTTTTTTTTTTTTTTTAATTATTATTATTTATTTATTTTTTGCAAAGTACACTTCTCATCTGAAACAGTAAGCTGAATTTTTCTTGTAAAGTGTGGTCATTTGCATGCTGTATTNTTATTTATTTGCTATATATATATATATATATATATATATTTTTTTTTTTTTTTTTTTAATTATTATTTATTTATTTTTTGCAAAGTACACTTCTCATCTGAAACAGTAAGCTGAATTTTTCTTGTAAAGTGTGGTCATTTGCATGCTGTATTACTACAATTTTCAATACTGCTGTATGTGATCATGCAGCAGAACTGCTGTTGCACTCCTTCCAATTTCATACACTTGTACTAGAGTTAAACAATTGCATTTGTGTTTTTGTTAGGAAGTGTTGAACCGCATGCACTCTGTTTGCAATGACTACAAAAAGAATAAATGATGTGCCTTGAAACTGTTAAACTAGAGCCGTAGTTCTCAGCTGTCATCGTGACTGCATCAGAAATAATGATATGTTGTTATGGTTTTGCTGTACTTGGACACAATAAGACAAAGTGTAATTGTCTGCACAGGCCACACAATTTTATTCTGGGCTGAATCTGTAGAAGTTTTAAAAACATAACTTGTCATATATATTTTAAATGAAAGACATACTCT
Source organism: Labeo calbasu (assembly GCA_019740295.1). NCBI lineage: Eukaryota > Metazoa > Chordata > Actinopteri > Cypriniformes > Cyprinidae > Labeo > Labeo calbasu. The sequence continues at coordinate 5,991 of JAHKKF010538114.1, forward strand.
TGCAAACCTGACCTGCAAAGTCTATAATCATTACCGACTCTTGCTAGTTTTGGGGCCGTTCACTGGTACGTTTGGATCAAGGAGAAACTTCCAAGAGCTTTTCCAGTTTCTCAAAGAAAATTTTGAAGGCTCACAAGTTTTTAAATCATTCAAGAGTTTCCAAGATTCCATCCATTCTGCAAACACTTCTTCATTTTCGTCTTCCACGTCGCCAGATTTGGTTTTAACGCTACGCTTTGCTCGTGGTTGGGTCTTCGCCATTTTACATGCATCGCTCCATCTCTTCATATGTGGTTTCTGCTCATCTATATCAGTGTACATTTCCTTTCTTATCTTTGTAGTCTTTGCCATTATCACAAATTCATCCTCATCCGTCCCGCCAAGGTCTATCTTCATGAACCTCCAGGACTTGGCCCAGATTTTCAGCTTCAAGTCTTTGGGCGAAGCAGAAGGTAAATAATAGATGTGTTTGCGTTTGGACCAAAGAATCAGGTCTTGTGCACTGAATGACTTCGACTTTGCATCAACCCACGAGGCGATGTTCTTTGTTGGTTGTGGGTTTGACATCTTCCATGATCGACCCCACTCTGACCTGCTTTCGATTTGCACTGATTGGTTCTTGACATCAGAATAACATTCATCTTGTCTTTGAGAAAACTCTGTGCTGGTGAACATCCAAGAATTATCCCAATCTAACACTTCGTTCCTCATTAGCTGCTTAATTCCAGGACCATCAAACCTCTTCTTAACCCTCCATGAGTCATTCCACTCATTCGAGTGATTTCGTTCTTTGAACGTAAGAGAATCGAATGATCTGCTAAATGCATTCGATGCTCTGATGAGTTCCATTGATTTCTCAAACCATGCATGTTCAGGTTGGAGATCATCCAAGTTGGAAAACCTCCAAGAATCATTCCATGCAGTCATGGATGGTCTATCATGATGGCTCTGATGAGCTGACGACATCCAAGATTGCTCCCAGTCTGCCACAGATCTTGCGTACGCATATCGACCTACCAGCTCGGTTGATACACCAGCCACTTGTCTTTCCAGAAGATGCTGACGTCTCGTAGACCTCCAGGACTCAACCCAGGTGCGAACCCCTACTGGTCCGTTATGCGGGTTATCTTCATTTTCTTGCACTCTTCTCATCGGTCTGGGTTGAGCATTGGCGAAACAACCTTGCTGCCATAAACCATCATCTTGGTTGAGAGTTAAGTTGGTGAACCTCCAAGAATCGGCCCATTCGGAGAGAGTTTGTGCGAATTGTGAAGGTCTCTGTTTCCTCAAGGCTCTTTCTTCTCTGTGCTGGCATTTCAACATTTTCCAAGAATCCTTCCAGTCTATTTGCTCAGAGAAGTTAAGCATCTCTTGCCTCTTTAGGCCTCTTGGCAAAGCAAGTATGTTGAATTTCACATGTTCAATTGGTTGCTTGAAATTGTCTGGTTTTATCTCAACCTTCACTTCCACCTCTTTATTTGTCTCTTCTTTATACTCAGACATATTTTTAATGGTCACCCATGATTTTTCCCATTCGGATAGTTGTGCATCCCTCAATGGAATTGTGTGGTTCATTTCTCTAGACACATTCATTATCACATCGCAGATGTTGGGATGCACCTCCTCAGGCACCACTGCTTGAGACTGGATTGATTTCGCCTCAGTTTCTAATATGGTTTTCGCAACCCTCCAAGATTCACTCCAACTTGAATTATTTGTAGTTTTAGACTTCATATGAAGCTGCTTCTTAAAGTGCATCCAACTATTATTCCATGATAGTTCAGGTTGTTTTTCTTCATTGGCTGTGGGTTGAATTAAATCAGACGTAACATCTCCGTCTCTTACAGGCTTCGTTGACTTCCATGACTCCTTCCAGTCTGATGCGCTTTCCTCATTTTGATCCCCCCACAAGTTGGTAAATTTGTTGCAATCACTTTTATTTGTGTTTTCATGACACTCTTTTCTTTTCTGAGTGAATATCCAAGAGTTTTCCCATTCTGGAGTGACCAGGTCTTGTTGAATGCATTCAGAGGATAAAACTTTGCAGAGTTTCTCCCACAGAAACATATCACTGGAGCTCATATTGTTGTTGGCATCAAACTCAAGATCAAACCACAGTTTACCATTAGTGCTTGGCTGAACATTGAGAAACTTCCACGACTGCCCCCAGTCGAATGCACACGGGCTTTCTTCAGGCTGCGGCAAAGGTTGCGAGAACTTCCAAGATTTGGCCCACACCATCAACCCCGGGCAGCTTTCATTGAGATGGCGTAACAAGGCCAATTTGTTAGCTGTGGTTGTCTTCGTCAAGTCCGGCTTCCTCTGAATTTGAGTGCTCTGGAAGCCTTGCGGCCTGCCAAGGTGGGTCTTTTTATCCTTGTGCGCATCAAGACTCGATTCTTCAGGAAGCTTTGCTTTTCTCTCTAGTCTTTTAGGGGTTTTTATCTTGGAGGACACGCGCGCCTGCCAATCCTGATTGATTCTATAAAAACGGACAACAAAAAAGACTTCTTGTTAATTATGAACTGTGTGCTTCTTTTGTTTTAACAGATTAATTAAAGATGGCTGATGTTATTAAAATTAATATTTGCACAATTAAGGCAATTAAAGTTGAAGCGACCACAAGCTCATTATCGTTCTGAATAGCCTTATTTTGTGCAAACAGAATAGGCAAAGAGGTAGCTGGGATCAAATTGCATTCATGCAATGTTAGAGTTACTGTAATTATGAGATGACTCAGAGAATTGTTCATGTCTTCTTCAGAAATTATTCTTTTCTATGGCAACGCTCAAAATGCATTAATGTGCAACTTGTAATTATGAATCAGAGAAAGTTTTTTGCAAGCTGTAAACTAATAAATACAGCAATTCTACATGGCATGAGCGCAGAAATAGTATGTTCATAGGTATTACAAAACTATATGAAGTGGAATTTGTTGCTAAAAATAACATCAACAAATTGGTTAACTATCAACAAACACCATGCAGCAAAAAAAAAAAAAGTTTGTTTTATTTATTTATTTTATTTGATTATTATTATTATTTTATTGTATTCTATTGTTATTGTTTGTTTGTTTGTTTGTTTGTTTTTGCCTGATGAGGGGGTTCTTAGAAAACTGGAAGTGTCTTAAAACACTTTAGGACATTTTTTGAGCCACAAAATTGTAAAAAATATATTTACATAAATACATTTTAGCAAATATATCTTTGGGCCATTTTTTATATTTTTTTAATTGTTTTAAACACTTCATTTTTATTTTTATGTGTTTTTTTAATCAAATAAAATATTTATTTATTGCCTAATGGTGGTGCTTTTAGCAAACTGGACATTTTTTGAGCCACAAACTTGTAAAAAATATAATTTACATAAATACATTTTTAGCAAATATATCTTTGGCCATTTTTATATATTTAGATTTTTTTAACACTTTAAAACATTTTTAAATATAAAATTTAATAACTTTTATTAATTAATAATTTATTTATTTGTTTGTTTTATATTTATTTATTTATTTGCATAATGGGGGTGCTTGAAGCAAACTGGAAGTACTGCAAAACACTTTAGGACATGTTTTGAGCCACAAAGTTTTGTAAATACCGAGTTGGCCATTATAAAGAGTTTTTCTGATTGATATATGCAGGAAAACGAGAGGTTCGGCAGGTCCTCACCTTTCCAGGGCGCTCTTCTGTATCCTCTCCTCCTCCAGCTGCCGTTTCTGCCGATACTCCCTCAGTCTGATTTCCCAGACATCCTTCATAATTGAAGCGCCGCATACTAACACCTCTGCGTTTTTGTCCATTATTGCAGAGACTCTGGCTGTAAGCGGAGATGAAGCTGTCAGTGAATGAACAAGATTGGATTCAACAAGATTGCAATGTTCCCTTGCATAAACCAAGCATAAAATGTGAATTTGTTTACAATAGCTCATCGAGTATCATGCATTTGATTAAGCTATTTAATTTAACCAGGACAGGCAATTAAATATAAACACAGTACAAAACAAATGCAGACAAAAAGAATACTATTTGGAACATCTGCGCATTATATAACGTATTTAGTCAGGAATCATCACTTATCAGGCAAAAAACAATACCACGTGAAATTGCTTCCGTGATTAATTCTAAAATGGCGTTACTGGATTGTACTTTCATGCTATATTTAAAAGCAATAAAATTGTGTTTATTCCTAGCGATATTAATTGTAATTTCATGAGAGCAATGTATCTAATCCTGCTGTCCTGTCAACATAACAAAAGAGTATTCCTGTGCATAAATGATTAATTAAAAAAAAAAGCTTGCTTACCCGACTGGCTTTTCTCTGTCAAATAAGCATCTGGAGTCAGAAGCAGCTCTTATAAGTGTCAACTATGTAACCAGGGCTCTTGACCCGGCTATTTTTAACCCCAACGCTTGCCACGTGCCTCTGTAACTCATTAGAGTTGACAGAAATGCTTGTTTGCATTCATTAAAAAATATTATTTTGTATGTCACAGCGTATTGTACTAGACTAGGTTACAATAAACCTGTCACTACAAGGATGTTGTTTTGTCATCCTTGTAGATAATGAATAAAGTGGTGTCAGATTTCAGAATAAAAATGAGTTTCATCATGACAAGCGCTGATGATGGAGCTGATAATTAATACACTGCGTTTAGGTGGTACATGACACAGTTGATAATTAAAAGTGGGTTATGTGATTCCTTTGAATTCAGATGAAAGGATCAAGTGTGTTAACAGTGTTGTGCTCAGTATAGCTACCGTGCCACTAGAGTGTGACTTTGCAATGGTTACAGGTTGAAATATGTTATGAATGTACAATTGGCATATGGAAAGGACTGGGTGTACAGTTGTGAGTATAAATATCCACGAACAAGTCGTTCCTTTGAAGAAACAGTTCATACCTTATATATTCCAACCTGGCTATCCAACATGCACATGAGTTTGTTTCTTCGTCAGATTTAGAGAAATTAAGCATTCCATCACCAATGGATGTGAATGATGTGAGTCCAAATAGCTGAAAATGACAATGAGCTGATTTACTCACCCTATATGGCTATACAAGATATAGATGAGTTTGCTTCTTCATCAGATTTGGAGAAATTAAGCATTCCATCACTTGCTCAACAATGGATGTGAATGGGTGCCATCAGAATGAGAATCCAAACAGCTGAAAATGAAAATGTGCTAATTTACTCAACCTATATAGTCAGAAGATGTAGATGAGTTTGTTTCTTCATCAGATTTGGAGAAATGTATCATTACATCACTTGCTCACCAATGGATGTGAATGGGTGCCGTCAGAATGAGAGTCCAAACAGCTAAAAATGAAAATGTGCCGAT
>JAHKKF010538114.1:11379-33163 GCA_019740295.1 Labeo calbasu
GAGAGTCCAAACAGCTGACAATTAAAATGTGCTGATTTACTCACCCTTTATGGCCATCCAAAATGTAGATGAGTTTGTTTATTCATCAGATTTGGAGAAATGTAGCATTACATCACTTTCTCACCAATGGATGTGAATGGGTGCCATCAAAATGAGAGTCCAAACAGCTGACAATTAAAATTTGCTGATTTACTCACCCTTTGTGGCCATCCAAGATGTAGATGAGTTTGTTTCTTCATCAGACTTGGAGAAATGTAGCATTACATCACTTGCTTACCAATGGATGTGAATGGGTGCCATCAGAATGAGAGTCCAAACAGCTGAAAATTAAAATGTGCTGATTTACTCACACTATATGGCCATCCAAGATGTAGATGTGTTTGTTTATTCATCAGATTTGGAGAAATAAGGCATTCCATCACTTACTCACCAATGAATGTGAATGGGTGCCATCAGAATGAGAGTTCAAACAGCTGAAAATGAAAATGTGCTGATTTACTCACCCTATATGGCCATCCAAGATGTAGATAAGTTTGCTTCTTCATCAGATTTGGAGAAATGTAGCATTACATCACTTGCTCACCAATGGATGTGAATGGGCGCCGTCAGAATGAGAGTCCAAACAGCTGATAAAAACATCACAATCCACAAGTAATCCACACCACTCCAGTCCATCGGTTAACATCTTGAGAAGGCAAAAGCTGCATGTCTGTAAGAAACAAATCCATCAAGACGTTTTTTAACTTCAAACTGTCACTTCTGGACAAAATAAAAGTCCATAATAACAGTTCCTCTAGTCAAAAAGTTCACCTCCTGTTGTCTCTCACATCAAAATCCACCCACATATTTGTTTAGAGCTGTTTTGGCTTGTAAACGGTGCTTGATCTGTGCAGATTTCTCTACTGATTCAGAGCAGAATACTTTTTCACTGGCTGAAGCGTTATTACGGATTCATATTTTAGTTAAAAATGTCTTGATGGATTTGTTTCAGCTTTTGTCTTCTCAAGATGGACTGGAGTGGTGTGGAATACTTGTGGAATTATTGTGATGTTTTTATCAGCGGTTAAAACTTATTCTGACGGCACCCATTCACATCCATTGGTGAGCAAGTGATGGAATGCTACATTTCTCTAAATCTGATGAAGAAACAAACTCATCTACATCTTGGATTGCTTTATGTTGAGCACATTTACAGCAAATGTTCACTTTTGGATGAACTATACTAACACTTGCATATACACTGCCTGCATATAATAAAAAATGTTTATATAACTCATTTCATTGTGCTGCTGTTATGTATGCGACAAATAAAACTTTGATTTCAATTGTCACCAAGTTTGCACCAATATTGTTTTGCTCTTTTAATCTCAATGCTGCTGGTATGAAAACTGTTCATTTTGCATCGCATTTGTCCTTGCTTCTCACAGAAGTTGCTGACATCCTGAATCCTAACCTTTCAAACGGAGTGAAGAAACAGTGCGGTGCCATTCAGAAGGCAGACAGCTCATTAGGAGACAGAGCATCAACCTTTGCATGGCTGATAATGATTCAGCTGTCATTACGTGTCACTTTTCAGAATAGAAATCACAATAATCAGCTCTGTCAAATGTTCCCCATAAGAAGCAGAAACTCGCATTTGCTGTCACTGCCAAGAATGACATGGATATTCAATCGATAACGCATTGTCAGATGCATTCTAATTAAAATATTTCATTACAGCAAACCAAAGGGAAATATGTTGAGTGTTTTGGAACAACGTTTGACGGAAAGTTCACCCAAAAATCTAAATTCATGTCACTCCAAACCTGTTTTTTCCACAGATATTTTGCATACAAGCGCCACAAAGGACAAAAAACAATAAAAGACTCCAATTTAAGAACAGTGTAATCCTCATCTTTTCTTTTTCATGATAAAACGCCAGCATTTGGGTTTGGAACAACATGAAATTAAAGTTTTCATTTTTGGGTGAACTATCCTATGGAAGGCCACTTTCTGACTCCATTCACAACTCGCAAGTTTTTTGTGCTCAATTCTGAATTTATATCTTGCATTTCTAATAAAAGAAGTCAGAATTGCCAGAGATTATGTCTCAAAATTCTGAAAAAAAAATGACATGATTGCAAGATATAAACTCAGAATTGGGCACAATAAACTTGCAATCCTGACTTCTTTTTCTGCGAGTTTTTAACACAATTTAGACTTTATTTTTATATTTATATGTTTATATCTCACAAGTCTGAGTTTATATCTCACATATTGACTTTTATACTGAGTTTTTTTTCTCATAACTGCAAGAAGAATAAAGTTTATAGAAGTTAGAATAGATTATAAATGGCTATAAACTCAAAATTCAAAAGGAAAAAATAACAGAATTGCAAGATACAAACTATAAAAAAGACAAACTGACTTTTTTCTCACAATTCTGAGTTTATATCTCTCATATTGACTCTCAGAACTGTGAGAAAAAAAGTCAGAATTGCAAGATAAAAACTAAAAATTCCTAGGAAAAAAGCAGAATAGCATAAATATAATACTTGCAATTCAGAATTTTTTTTCTCTGAATTCTCAGTTTATTTCTCGCAATTAGGGTTTTTATTCACCACAGAATAATAATAAAAAAAAGATATTGTGAGTTTTTCTTAATTCTGGCTTTTTTCTCAGAATTGTGAGTTCATATCTCGCAATTTAGATTTTTTTTTTCTCATAACTGCAAGAAGAATAGAATTTATAGACATTAGAATAGATTATAAACTGCTATAAACTCAGAACTGCAAGATATAAACTCAAAAATTATATAATATTGCAATTCTAACTTTGTATTTTGCAGTTCTGAGTTTTTCTCTGAATTCTGTTTGTCTCGTTTTCAGTTTGTTTGTTTCAGTCACAGAATAAAAAATAAAAAAAGGTAATTGCAACTTTTTACCTCACAATTGCAACAACAACAACAACAAAAAGAGTCAGAATTGTGAGATATTGAGTTTATAGAATATAAACAGCTATAAACTAATAAATAATTCTATAAATTCAGGGAAAAAGGCAAGAATTGCAAGATATAGACTTTTTTTTCTCAGAATTGTGAGTTTATATCTCACATACTGACTTTTTCTCAGAATCATAAGAAAAAAAGTCTTGCCCAATATAAACTTGGAATTCTGACTTTATGCAATTCTGAGTTTGTCTTGCAATTCTGTTTGTATTTTTCTGCAACAGTTCATATTCAATAAAGTTCATATCTTCGAAATCAAGCTCATATCTTGCAATTCTGACTTTTTTTCTCATAATTGCAGGTTTATATCTCACATATTGACTTTTTCCCTCAGAATTACAATTCTAAATTCACATCTTGCAATTCTAAGCTTGTATCTCACATACTGACATTTTCTCAGAATTACGGGAAAAAAGTCAGAATTGCATAATATAATACAAGTCAGAATTGTGAGATATTGTATGAGTTTATAGAATATAAACAGCTATAAACTCGAAATTCTGAGTTAAAAAAAAGGCAGAATTCCAAGCTATAAACTCAGAATTGCGCAATATAAACTTGTAATTCTGAATTTTTTTTCTCTCAGTTCTGAGTTTATATCTCAAAATCCTGACTTTTTTTTTAATCAGAATTCTGACTTTATGTTATGCAGTTTATATCTTGCAAACTGACTTTTTTTCTCAGAATCGCAAGGAAAAAAGTCAGAATTTGAGATATAATCTCAAAATTATGAGAAAAAGTCCAAATTGTGAGATAAAAATCTCTCTTTTTTATTTTTTATCTACCTTTTTTTTTTTTTTTTACTTTCAGGCTTTCACATTATTTCTTTTAATGCACTCAGGAAGTTCACTTCAGTTCATCTATGGAAGGCATGAAATGGGAACTACAACTGAGCAAATGTAGCCATATTTCAAAACAAATAAACTCAAGTCAAGTAAACACAATTGCACTTCTTACTTCCATAGATGTTATTAAAACTTCCCTGTAAACATGCTGAAACCCCTAATGGGCCTCCACTGGCGTTATCCAGAGGCTTGTTAATTATGAGAATGAAACACAAAGATATGTAAATTAATTATGAGCCAGCAGGGGGCTCATATGAGTCAGCGAGATCGCTCTATTACACGCTCCTCACCCTGAGAGCTGCACACACGAGCAGCCGCAGCAGAATGAAAGCGCCGGTGTCTCGTTTCCTCGTCACGGAGCAATCCGCTTTTATAGAACATGCTCTGACTGGGGATCAAAACCCATGTGATGTGATGATGGAGTTACATGGATTAAATAGCCATTGACATTTACATGTCAATTTATATTTATATATATTTTACATTTATATTATTTACGTGGTTTGGGTTTACTGCTGCTCACATTTAAAGACAACCTCAGTCCATTCATTCACTCTGCTCTGGTGGAAAACTAACAGGTGCTACAAGGAGTAAAATGAGGGTCAAGTAGATACATTAGCAAAGTGATTTCTCAAATCATGCATGTTGTTGAGGAAAGATGTGCTTTACACAGCAGAAAAATGACTTTATGAATAATAAAAAAAAGATTACACAGCCCTGCATCTGGAAAAACACTTCTGATTTGCCAAAAAAAAAAAACCCTGGGCAGTTGCTAGGGTGTTCAATATAGCTGATATGCAGTTGCTGGAGTGTCCTGGGCAATTCCTTGAGTGTTCTGGGTGGTTACTAGGTGGTTCCTAGGTTGTTCTTGGTGGTTGCTAGGGTACTGCTGTGTAATTGTATGTGGGGCAGTTGCTAGAGTGTTCTGGGTGGTTGCTAGACTACTCTGGATGGTTGATAGGGCATTGCTAGGGTGTCCTGAGCAGCTATTAGTGTTCTGGGTGGTTGCTGGGGTGTAGTGGGTAGTTACTAGGCAGTTGCTATACAATTGCATCCTGGGCAGATGCTAGAATATTCTGGGTTGTTGCTATGGTTGCTAGGTGGCTGCTAGGGCGTTGTTAAGGTGGTCTGGGCAGCTGCTCGTGTTCTGGGTGGTTGCTGGGGTGTTGCTATACAACTGTGTCCTGGGCAGTTGCTAGAATGTACTGGGTTGTTGCTAGGGTGTTCTGGATGGTTGCTAGGGCTTTGTTAGGGTGTCCTGGGCAGTTGCCAGTGTTCTGGGTGGTTGCTAGGATGTTCTGGATGGTTACTAGGTGGTTACTTGTGTGTTATAGGTAGTTGCTATACAATTGTGTCCTGGGCTGTTGCTAGGTGGTTGCTAGGGTGCTGCCAGGGTGTCCTGGGCAGCTGCTAGTGTTATTGGTAGTTGCTAGGCAGCTGCTATACAATTGTGTCCTGGGCAGTTGCTGGAATGTTCTGGGTTGTCGCTAGGGTGTTCTGGATGGTTGCCAGGTGGTTACAAGGGCGTTGTTAAGGTGTCCTGGGCAGCTGCTAGAGTATTCTGGGTTGTTGCTAGGTGGATGCTAGGGTGTTCTGGATGGTTGCTAGGTGTTTTGCTAGGGCATCCTGGGCAGCTGCTAGTGTTCTAGGTGGTTGCTCTGTGGTTGCTAGGGTGTTATGGGTAGTTGCTAGGCAGTTGCAATTCAGTTGTCCCATGGGCAGTTATTAGAATGTTCTGTGTGATTGCTAGGGTGTTCTGGATGGTTGCTAGGTAACTGATGGAGTGTTATGGGTAGTTACTAGGCAGTTGCTATACAATCATGTCCTGGGCAGCTGCTAGAATGTTTTGGATTGTTGCTACGTGGTTGCTAGGGTGTTTCCAGGGTGTCCTGGCCAGCAGCTAGTGTTCTGGGTGGTTGCTAGGTGGTTGCTGGGGTGTTATGAGTAGTTGCTAGGCAGTTGCTATACAGTTGTGTCCTGGGCAGCTGCTAGAATGTTCTGGATTGTTGCTAGGCGGTTGCTAGGGCGTTGCCAGGGTGTCCTGGGTGGTTGCTAGGCAGCTGCTTGATTGTTCTGGATGGTTGCTAGGTGGTTGCTGGGGTGTTATGAGTAGTTGCTAGACAGTTGCTATACAATTGTGTCCTGGGCAGTTGCTAGAGTAAACTGAGTTTTTGCTTGGCGGATGCTAGGGTGTTCTGGATGGTTGCTAGGTTGTTGCTGGGGTGTTATGGGTAAATGCTAGGCAGTTGCTAGAATGTTGTGGGTGGTTGCTAGGGTGTTCTGGATGGTTGGTAGGTCGTTGCTGGGGTGTTATGAGTAATTACTACGCAGTTGCTATACAATCGTGTCCTGGGCAGTTGCTAGAGTGTCCTGGGTTGTTGCTAGGCGGTTGCTAGGTGGTTGCTAGGGTGTTGCCAGCATGTCCTGGGCAGCTGCTAGTGTTCTGGGTGGTTGCTAGGCAGTTGCTGGGGTGTTATGAGTAGTTGCTAGACAGTTGCTATACAGCTGTGTCCTGGGCAGTTGCTAGAATGCTCTGGGTTGTTGCTAGGGTGTTCTGGATGGTTGCTAGGTGGTTGCTAAGGCGTTGTTAGGGTGTCATTGGCAGCTACTAGTGTTCTGGGTGGTTGCTTGGTGGTTGCTAGGGTGTTCTGGATTGTTGCTGGATGGTTGCTAGGGTGCTGCCAGGGTATCCTAGGCAGCTGTTAGTGTTCTGGGTGGTTGCTCTGTGGTTAATAGGTTGTTCTGGATGGTTTCTAGGTGGTTACAGGGGTGTTATGGCTAGTTGCTGGGCAATGCTATATAACTGTGTCCTGGGCAGTTGCTAGAGTTTCTGGGTTGTTGCTAGGTGGTTGCTAAGGCATTGCTAAGGTGTCCTGGGCAGATGCGAAGTGGTTGCTAGGGTGTTCTGTATGGTTGCTGGGGTGTTACGTGTAGTTGCTAGGCAGTAACTATACCATTGTGTCCTGGACAGTTGCTAGAATGTTCTGGGTTGTTGGTAGGGTTTTCCGGATGGTTGCTAGGTGGTTGCTGGAGTGTTATGGGTAGTTACTCGGCAGTTGCTATACAATTGTGTCCTTGGCAGTTGCTAGAGTGTTCTGGGTTGTTGCTAAGTGGCTGCTAGGGCGTCCTGGGCAGTTGCTAGAATGTTCTGGGTGGTTGCTAGGTGGTTGCTAGGTGGTTGCTGGGGTGTTATGGGTTGTTGCTATGTTGTCTTGGCCAGTTGCTACGGTGTTCTAAATAGTTGCTAGGGTGTACTGGGCAGCTTCTAGGGTTATGGGTGGTCGCTAGGCAGTTGCTATATCATTGTGTCCTGGGCAGTTGCTAGAGTGTTCTTAATAGTTGCTAGAGTGTACTGGGCAGCTTCTAGTGTTATGGGTGGTCGCTAGGCAGTTGCTAGTGTGTTCTGGACTGTTGCTAGCAGTTGCTAGGGCATTGCCAGGGTGTCCTGGGCAGCTGTTCGTGTTCTGGGTGGTTGCTCTGCGGTTACTACGTTGTACTGGATGGTTGCTAGGTGATTGCTGTGGTGTGATGGGTAGTTGCTAAGGTGTTCTAAATAGTTGCTAGGGTAACTACTTTTTTGCATCATTTTCACCATGCCGGACCATAAAACAGGTGGGAAAATCCCACAGATACACATTAAAGGAGGGAGCAGCGTCTTGCACGCTTGCAAACATCACTTACAATTTCCTAGCAATTGCATTTGAATAGTTGTCTAATTTAAAAGACAAGTGAAGAGTACAAGCAGGCACATTTAATCTGGATTTGTCCCCTCAAATGGGCGTCTCGCTGCCCACCTCTGCTGCTCTAATTACCTCACATATTCCCCTGGCAGCAACATGACAGGCTGTCAGCCGTAGCAGACAGAAATGCACCTGTGAGCAGAAAGAATAAATCACCTTTTGACTCCTTCTGTGCTTGTAACAAAAGCGCAGCTCCGCAGTCGACCTGAAGACAGCAGCGCAGCGCAGCGATTCGTGACCTCAGTTCCTCATTCGCTGTTCATTAGTGCACATGATTAAATCCTTCTTTATGTGAATGAATTATCTAATTAAACCTCATTAGCCCATTAGCAAACACTAAATGCATGCAATTTATGAACTCGGCTTTGCATTCAATCAAGCAAATGGAATCCAAATTAAATTGAATATGAAATAAATAAACCAGATTTTGTGGTGATTGTTTAAATCTTGCTGCTATGCTGGAGTGTTGTGGCAGTTGACAGGGCATTGATATATGGTTGCTAAGCTGTTGCTAGGGTGTTCTGAGTAGTCTTTTAGATTTGTTTTGTGTTTATGTGTGTATGTATGTTTTGTATTTTCATTAATTAACCCTAAATATGAAAAATAATTTGTATTATTTTAGTATTATTTATATATTGTATTTATTAATATTTTGAAGCTTTTATTTTTATATTTTCAGGTTTCATTCTAATTTTAGTTTTAGTAATTTTATGTGATTTTGTCTTTTATTTCAATATTTATATTTAGATTAAATTTATTTTTTTATTTCAGTTTTAATAATTTTAGTACTTTAGTACTTTATTTCTGTGATTTCCAGTCGTTTTCAATTTTAAGTTTTCCATCTAGTAATTTTTTTCCAGCTTTATTTCAATTACTGAAAAAAAAAAATTAATCGTTTTAATTTTAGGTAATAATAACAACACTAAGTAATATGCTTTTGTCATTTTTGTCATTTTCATTTGTTTTAAATATTTCTATTTTACTTTTATTTATTTTTATTTCTGTTTTAGTCATCTTTGTACATCAACTTAAATGTGTTTATTTCAATAATTTTCCAAGGCAACATTTTATTTTAATTCTAACTTTATTTCAATTACTGAAAATAAAAATTACTTTGACTTTTATATTTATTTTGTTTTCAATATTCCAAAGGCAATATTTAATTTTTTTTAAAGGTTTTTTTTAATGTTATTTTAGGTTTTTCGGCTAATTTTCTAGCTTTATTTTAATTACTGGAAAAAAATTATGTAATAGTTTTAATTTTAGGTAATAATAACAACACTAAGTGATGTGCTCTTGTCATTTTTTCCATATTTTCAATATGTCTATTTAAATGAATTATTTACTGTTTCAGTCATTTCCAAAGGCAATATTTCATTTTTTTTAAGTTTTTTTTTTTATTTAAAATCTAATCTTTACATTTTTTCCAGCTTTATTTCATTTACTGAAAACAATTTTTAATCGTTTTAATTTTAATTAATTACAACAACACTGATAGTGATGTGCTTTTGTCATTTTTTCATGTTTTAAATATTTCTATTTAAATAAAATATTTACTATTTCAGTCATTTTCCAAGGCAACATTTCCATATTTATTTTTAATGCTTTATTTCAATTACTAAAACTGAATATTTATTTTCAGTTTTAGTTTTAGCCATTTTAGTACTTCGACTTTTCTATTTCAAACATATTAATTGGATATTTATTTCAGTTTAGTTCAATTGTCATTGCAACATTTCTCATTTTCATTTAGGTTTTTAAGCATTTTAATTTATTCCAGATTTTTAATAATTTTAATTCTAGTTAACAAATTTTTTATTTATTTATTCATTCATTTATTCAGTTTAGTCATAGTTATTTTAATACTTCAGCCTTTTTATTTCAAACATATTTTTGCATATCTATTTCAGTTTATTTCAATCGCCAAGGCAACATTTTAATTTTCAATTAGGTTTTTAAGCATTTTAATTTATTCCAGCTTTATTTTGATTGCTGACAATTACTTTTTAATAGTTTAGTTCTAGTTCTAGTTAACAGTATCACACTCATAATGATGCATGACTTAGCAGACACCCTTCATAAATACACAAATCTTTTCCATAACTGCGGATTTCATAAAAAGGTCATGAGTCTTTCGCTCATGGGTCAAAGGTGCCTGTCATGTAATATAGCAGCATCTATAATGTCAAGCACAACATCCAAAGCATTCAGTCTGACCTTTAGCCTTTCAGGTTTGGCCTGCGTCACACGCTCCACCAACTTTATTTAGCAACTGCTCGACGTCTGCGTTAAAGATCACTCCTCTATAGATGGACAGAGCGGCTGTTCTGTAGAAAAACAATTCCCAGCAACAATTAGAGGAAATGCTGGCATGAAATGTCAAAAAACATTAATGGCACTACAAGAAAAGCTCTCCCAGCGGTGATGCATTGTGCCTGGAAATGAAAAATGCATCAACCTGAGCCATGTAATTTGCATGTAATTTCTTTTTAAAAAGGATGATTTTTCCCACCAGACTAAATTAACTTTTTTTTTTTTTCATTATGCAAAAGGCAGACATACATTAAATGTGAAACGTACAAGAAGACAGGGCCATCGCTAAAGCTTGCATTTAGATAATATTATGCTTGCTCTGTTTAAAGACATTTAAAATAGAGTTGGGTTTAGGAAGAGAGAGTTTGTGAAAAGAGAAACCAGGGCATATACTGAAGTGTGTTTGACGTTTTTGGTTATGTAGTTTAAACGAAAAAAACGACAAACTAAAGTGTTTGAAAGTTCTTCACCTCACGGGCTCCGAGAGGAATTGGCTAATTAGAAACCAATAACAAAGCATATGGACAGAAATAGAGCGCGATGCGGCTGCTCGTGCTTTACGCTGCTCTTTAAAGAAGCGAACCGCATCAAACACCAAAAAATCCTCAAAGAAAACTTACTCTAATGACTTTAGGTGTTTGGCGGTTATATATAACTGCTGCCGCTCCTTTGGAAATGTCAGCCTGTAGGAACAAAATCACCACAGAGTTTATTTGATTTTCATGCATAAACAAATAAGAAACCATAGCAACTGAGAATTATTCTGAAAGCACAGGTCAGATTGTGCCTCAACAACAACAAACACCACAATCATAATTTGCTATTTACATCTGGTTTTCAAATTAGATGCTTTACTGCATCTAGATAATAAAAACAATACATAAACACACAAATAAGTGCAATATAAACAGAAAACGTGCAATTAAAAAAGGCAAAAGCAGCTGCATACTATAGGTGTTGTGCTCTGCATTGTCCAAGTATGATGAATAAATTATGCAAATTTGCATTGAATGAACAAGAGGCACTCAGGAATAAATAAATCAATATATGAGTTAATAGAACTGAGAAGAGAAAAAAATTGGCACTACCAAAAGCTTGGCTTAATTTATATTTCTCATGGTCT
Source organism: Labeo calbasu (assembly GCA_019740295.1). Classification (NCBI taxonomy): domain Eukaryota; kingdom Metazoa; phylum Chordata; class Actinopteri; order Cypriniformes; family Cyprinidae; genus Labeo; species Labeo calbasu. Next base: position 22,387 of record JAHKKF010538114.1, read on the forward strand.
TAAAAACTTTTGATTGAACCTAGATAAAATTAAGAAGCCTAGACAACTCTTATCCAACCATCTGAATAATATACTACCAGTCAAAGGTTTTTGAACAGTAAGATTTGTAATGTTTTTTGAGTCTCTTGTGCTCACCAAGCCTGTATTTATTTGTTCCAAAGTACAGCAAAAACAGTAAAAATTTGAAATATTTTTTACTATGTAAAATAAGAGTTTTCTATTTGAATATATTTTAAAATGTAATTTATTCCTGTGATTAAAGCTACATTTTCAGTATCATTACTCCAGTCTTCAGTGTCACATGATCCTTCAGAAATGTTATTATTTAAAACAGTTCAGTAATTTTTTTCCAGGATTCTTTGAATAGAAAGATCAGCATTTATCTGAAATAAAAAAGCTTTTGTAACATACCAGACAGTATTGTTTTTTTGTTTTCAGAGAAAGAAATTATAGAAATTAATACTTTTTATTTAGCAAGGATGCTTTAAATTGATCAAAAGTTATGATAAAGACATTTAAAATGTTACAATAGATTTCATTTCTCTATTTAGGTTCTGTTTTTATTCATCAAAAAACCTGAAAAAAATTCTATTCTGGCGTTTTCAACATAATAATTATAATAAATGTTTTTTTTTTTTAGCAGCAAGTCAGAATATTAGAAGGATCATGTGACTGGAGTAATGCTGCTAAAAATCAGTGTTGAAATCACAGGAATAAATTACATTTTAAAATATATTCAAATAGAAAACAGTTATTTTACATAGTATTTTAAAACAGTTAGTTTAAATAATAAAAAAAATACTGTTTTTGCTGTACTTTGGATCAAATAAATACAGGCTTGGTGAGCAGAAGAGACTTCTTAAAAAACATTAAAAAATCTTACAGTTATAATGTTATATAATTAATTTATTAATTATTATAATAATAATTATAAATAATTTAAAAAATGTGTTTTTAACTGCTTTTTAAAAAAAATATATGTAGTTATATTTTTACAATTTAGTTTAAAATACAAAAACTGACTACATATATTTACATAAACACAGATTGTAAAAAAAATATTTTTGCCATATAGGAAATGGTAGCCAGATAAGACGTCTTATTTAATTTAACAAGGCTGTGAGGGATAGGCATGAACTGTATAAAGGTCCCGGATCATAATTTTTTTTTCTACTTAAACGTTTTTTTTTCTCTTGATAAAACGCTTCATCAGATAAACAATGAGAGTTACACAACAATACAATCCATTAAATGCACTGTACGTCTGTGCCTAACAACGTAATTTTCATTCCTGTCACAAATTAAATATGGCGCTACTCTTACTAGAGTCTATAATCGAAATCTTTTTCAATTGAGAAACAAAGATACTCGGTGAAATCCCGCATTATAGACCATCAAAGTGCTTTTACGGCGATCGGGCGCAGATTGAGCCTCTAATCGCTTCTCTGTGATACTGAAGAGAATCGATTCGCCTCAAACCAGTTTGACTGACGGAACTAATATGAATGGACGCTCATTTGCATTAGTGGGTGCGCGTATCTCATGTATGACTATGGGAGGGGTTTACAGGTGTTAATAGCGCGTCATGGGGGAGTCCGAACCCCTAAAGATAAATAACAGACCCCGGAGAGGGACAGATAGAGAGTGTTCTGGTCATTTGGTGTGTGGTGATGACAGTGGTGATGTTTTGATGCTGTTGTGATCAGATCGGTAGTTTTGCTAGCGAGCGGAATTATGAATCAACTCTTCAGGTGAGCAAATGATTCATGATTCGTTTTGGAATAATCGAATTGTCTGCCTTTCTCCTCAGGCCTAACTTTTGTTATTCTTACTTACAGGTTTTTGGTGTGCGCTGTGGTGGTGTGTCAGGCGGTTTCGTCGGAATCAGGTAAAAGTCGGGTTTTTACGTTGTTTACATCCATACTTGGCTGGGTTTTCGAAACTTTTTTCTAACATGGATTCGCGTTTTTCTCTCAGGATGTGAAGGAGCAGAATGTGGGAAAGCTGGAATCTCTGGAAAGCCAAAACAACACGCGGAATTCTTGAATAAGTTCAATGAAATGAACACGCAAACGCCGCAACGTCAACACCGTAACGCCGAGGCCGTGTTACCGTTCATAGGACTGACCGGAGGTGAGATCATAATTACCACACCGTTGTTTTTAAATAGATAATTAATTGTAATAAAAAAAAAAGTACACAATTATTTTTAAATACTATTTCACATACTTTTATTAAAAATACAATTCTATTTTTTTCCTCCTTTTTTTAATTTTTCATGTCTGATATGTAGATATTGCAATAATTCATCATGGTTTCTGAAGGTCTAAAGTCTTAATTCACAATAATATATATATATATATATATAATTTTTTTTTTTTTTAATACTATTTCAGATACTAGTATTAAAAATACAATTTTAGTCTTTCAGTCAGCATTTCACGTTTAATGTAACGTTTCTTTTTCTTAAAATTTAGTTTTTGTTTTCACAAAAACTTTCATTTATCCTGGGATATATGTATTTAATTTTTTTTTTACATTAATTTCAATAATTCAATTATATATTACATATATGTGTATTTTTTAAAATTTATTTATTTTTTATTGTGATTAAGACTTTAGACCTTCAGAAACCATAATGAATTATTGCAATATCTACATATTAGACATGAAAAATTAGAATGAAAAAAGTAGAATGGAATTGTATATATATATATATATATATATATATATAAAATAATATTTCAAATACTATTATTAAAAATAATTTCAGTCTTTTTTCAGTCAGAATTTCATGTATAATTTAATGTGTTACTTGCTTTTTCTTTATTTAATTTTTGTTTTTACACTATTTTTTCCAGTGCATCCTGGGATATATGTATTTAAAATTTCATTTTTTATTTAAATTAAATTTTTAATGTGTAGATCTGATATGTAGATATTGCAATCATTCATTAGGGTTTCTGAAGGTCTGAAGTCTTAATTTACAGATTATGGCCTTAAAAGGAGCAGAAAGCCATGGCATGTTGAATGTTTTAGTTTATATTTAAAAAAAGAACAAATATGTCAATTGTGTATTAAAACTGGTTTTCATGGTTTTCAACACACTGGTTTTCAACACACTGTCAGATATTTGTTCTTGTTTTAACCATAAACTCACTTCACCATAACAAGATTTCTGTCGTTTTGCTTCTCAAGTAAATGCATCTTGATTTAGGATTCTTAAGACACTTGCACTGGAAAACAACAAAAATACAAAGGAAAACATCACAACAATCTGTTGCACTTTAATTGCACGCAGCATTTCCAAACAGAAACCAAAGTAAACAATGTGCATGAAGTAGAAAACTGCGTTTTCAGCATTTACGCTGGAGCTGAGTGGATTTATCCATTTATTAATGGGAATTCCAGTGTTGTCAGGCGTAACGGCCTGCACAGTGTCTGGATAGTTCGGTTCGTGTCGTGTTGGGAAACAGATGTTGGTAGCAGCTGTTTAGATTACACGTCATAAATTTTGCAGGAAGAGGCTGCTGTTTTGTGTTTGCATCCTTGTATTTAACATCTTTATTGTGCTGTTTGTCATTTCAGTTGCTAAACAAAGCCGTACCTGCTGCAAGAACGGTGGGACGTGCATTTTGGGAAGCTTCTGCGCCTGTCCGAAGCACTTCACCGGCCGGAGCTGCGAATACGACGAACGCCTCAGGTAATAAAAAAAAAAAAATCTAGATTTCGCTGTACAGCACTTTTTTTGGGTCGCACACAGTTTTTAAATGATAATGTGTTTTTATTCTAACAGGGATTGTGGTGTGATTCCACATGGAGAATGGGTTCAGAAAGGATGTTCGTACTGCAGATGTGGTTATGGACTTCTGCACTGCTTCCCGCATGTTTTCAGCAAAGACTGTGGTGAGTTTATAGATGCATGTTTGCTGTACACTGCACAAAAGACTTTATCTGTTGCTGTTTATCTCCAACTAACCCAGTTACGGCACCCTGAAGGATATAAAGAGTGTGTCTGGCTTTCCTCAATGTAATATAATGAAACTGCCCACTAAAAGAGTCAAAAATGGCTTTCTTACTTAGCATTTTTATCTCTTTTTCCAGTCCAAATATTTGAAACTTTAAATCAAGATAGATTTACTTGAGTATCACAAAGATTTCTAAAAACGTGATTAAACCTTTTGCTTAAAACAAGAAAAAATATCTGCCAGTGGGGTCACAAAAGTAGTCTCAAGTAGCACGGGTATATTTGTAGCAATAGCCAACAATACATTGCATGGGTCAAAATGATATGCCAAAATCATTAGGATATTAAGTAAAGTTCATGTTCCATGAAGATATTTTGTACATTTCCTACTGTAAATATATCAAAAATTAATTTTTGATTAGTAATATGCATTGCTAAGAACTTCAGATTTTCTCAGTATTTAGATTTTTTTTGCACTCTCAGATTCCAGATATTCAAATAGTTGTATCTCAACCAAATATGATCTTATTTCAACAATGGTGTATACATTTCAATTTAAAGTTTAAAATCGACCCTTATGACTGGTTTTGTGGTCCAGGGTCACAAATGTGGCTAATATTGTTCTCATTTTAAGCATACATTTGTGTAATTGTAATGCATTTTTTTTTAAACAAGACTTAATATCTCAAGTTATGTTGCTTCCCATTTAAATGTACAGAATGTTAAGATATTAGGAGTGGAAAATGACAAAAATACTGAGCGAGAAATCATTTTGGCTGTTTTAGGGTCATTTCCATTATATTACAGTAAGAAAAGTTAAAACATAATGCCAGACGCGCACTTAATATCCTGTAACCGGTTCAGTTGGAGATAAACAACAATAGACAGACGTTCTCACCTCCAACGTTTCCCTAATAGGGCTGTGAATCACTGACTAGCGCTTGATTCAGCCTGATGGCAGATGATTATTCAGGTCGTCTGTTTCTCGTCTGAGTAGCTGCTTCTTCAAATAACAGTCTTGTATATTATTTCGTGTGTATTTATCTTTTAATTTTTTTTTTTTCAGACGACTCTCAAGAAGTTCGGTGGTACCGCTCAAGCTCCCTCAGAACGTTGTCGTCTTCAGTCGTCATGTTTGTTGCGTTTACTTTACCCTTTTTACTGTGAGTTTGTTTTCTTAAGTAGGTTTTGTACATAAATGCTCTATTAGATTTAGAAATATGACACAGCGGAGATGAACTACGAACGAGATGTTTATTTTCTTTGACATTTAGGGCAGCATTTATTGGTGGCACTGAAATGCGTTTTGCTTCCAGTGGAAGTGTAACTAGCTGTGTTAAAAGCAACTGTTTAGCGAAGGAACGTGTATATAGGATTTATATTGAAAATATATTGTGTGTGTGTCAGTGCGCAGCCGAACCGAAATGAATTCTGTCTGTTTGTATGTCTCTTTGTTATACAAGAGAATGCACTGGCCTGAAAGTAAAGGTTTTTTTTTTTTCCACTTCTGTTTTGCTTTTAAAACGTACGTGTCTTTTGAACAATAAGCTTGTTTTAAAGTCAAGTTCTGGCCGTTCAACTTTCGTTTGCTGTGCTTGTCAGTGGAGAGAGAGGCTGATAATGCTCAGATAGCTTGTGATTGTTGACCTTTCGGCTATTTTCTCTTATCTTATATAAACAAGTCGTCCGGCCAATCAATCTCACTGACTATCTTGACCTTTTTGAGTTGGCCGGTGATGTACTGTAACACTCTGTATGACTGAGCGAATGAATTTGTCTCATCTAATTAAAATTCGCATCAATAACGGAGATGACTGACTGTTTACTGACTTCAATTAAGCAATTTATCATGGGTGCTGAAAATTAGATTGGATCCCAGTTAACCGAGGCTATGAATAACCATGAGATACTTTTGAGTGCAAAAATGACTTAAAGTTTACATTTTGTAACATTTTTGGGGATAAAACACAATATTTATATTCTAATATTAATTCAAGCTCATTTTTAGTAATTCTTCTAGAGAATTTCAAGAATATACTATTTCAGTCTTTCTCAGTTAATCTCACAGTTAATGCACTGTTTCCGCCATTTCTTTAACTTTTGGTCAAACTTACTGTCGAAAATTGACTTTCTTTCTGTGTCTGAGCTGAAAGCTCTCTTCCTGTTGGCCTCTGAGATACAGGCTGAATAAACAAGAGATACTCAGGACTCTTTTGCACTACAATGCTCTGGTTCTCTTTGGTATTAATAGCTGGGTGGGGTTGGGCAGACCATCCTAAGCCCTGCATCTTCTCCATTGTCAAGCGTGATAACGACCTCATTCTGCATGGAGAATCTACTCTTACATGTCAAAGAGATGCTTATAGGGCTGTCTCATGTAATAAATGACTAGGATATGGACCAGCCTGCTATTCAGGATTTAGGAATGGAAACAGTTTAGCTCGGTTAAACTCATTTGACATTTATTTTTGTGTAAGGAGAAAGTCACACATATTTATTCTCACTACTCTTACTCTAGGTTGGTAAAATAATTTTGTTTTTGAAAGAAGACTTTTCTGCTCACCGAGGCTGCATTTATTTGATTAAAAATACAGTAAAAACTGTAAAATTGTAAAATATTATTCCAATTTAAAATAGCTGTTTTCTGTGTGAAAATTTATTTCTGTGTTAATTTATTCCTGTGATCAAAGCTGAATTTTCAGCATCATTACTACGTCTTCAGTGTCACATGATCCTTCAGAAATCATTCTAACATGCTGATTTGATATTCAAAAAACATTTCTGATCATTACTAATGTGGAAAACAGCTGTGCTGCTTTAGACTTTTGTGGAAACCATGATATATTTTATTTTTCAGGATTCACAGATGAATACAAATTGAATGCATCCTTGCTGAATAAAAATATACATTTCTTTAAAAAAAAAAAAAAAAAACAGACCTCAAACTTTATATTTGTTAAACTATTAAAAAAAAAAAAAAACACTGTGTTACAGAATTGTGAAAAATAATCAATCCCTTTTAAGAATAATGAGAAAATATAACCAAAAAAATATTTTGTAGTAGGAAAATATGCTAAATTTATACAGAAATAATGTAAAACCTCTGAATGGTCCATAAGCAGTATTATTTTAGTACAATTGTGATGCTAGTTTTTATCAATATTTTGTTTTTATTTTTATATTTTCTGTTTTCATTTTGGTTAAAATTAATTTTAAAAGAAATTTAAAAATTTAGTGCAATTTTGGGCATTTTTATTAGTTTTTGTTTGTTTTAAATAAATTTATATAATTTATTTTGGTACATCAAGTAAAACTAAATAAAAATGTAAAAAGTATTTTTTTAATTTTAGTTATTATTATTCTTACTTTAATTCTTAGTAGTGATTCCGATTATTGCAACGCTATAATTTTTTATTGTTGTTTACAAAAGCAATACGGCTATTGTTAAAAATACAGTTTAAATTATATCATTATATATATATATATTTATAAATTATTAATGTTTTTTTATGCTCATCAAGGCTGTATTTATTTGATCAAAAAAATCAGTAAAAAAGTGATTATTATTATATAGTGAAATATTATTGCAATTTAAAATAGTTGTTTTCTATGTGAATAAATTGTAAAATGCAATTTATTTCTGTAATCAAAGTTGAATTTTCAGCATCATTAGTTTTAGTTACATAAAATAACCTTGTCCCTTCATTTCCTTTATGCAAAATGCACTCTCTCAACTTTTTTTTTTTGGTTTTGTGGTCTGAACAAGCACCAAAGTGAAACTTTGGTTAAACTTTTTCGCCACTGTCTCCCTCGGTGTCCTTGTGACTCACCGTCTCCATTGAACTCTCTGGATTCGGCGCCTTGAGGCCTCCGACTCCAAAGTGGCATTAGACATTCTTTAAGTTTCATTGATCCCCTTAAAATAAGCTGCTCTATCTTCTAACCTCCAGAGATTAATCCAGTAGTGACAAAGCTGGGCACATCGGGAGACTTTTTTACTGTGTTTCCATTCTTTGAGCTTCAGGAAGTCCCACATTTTTCCAGAGTCATGACATTCAGACACTCCGGAAAGAGGATTAATGGGAGCGTTTAGAAAGTGACTCCTAAGAGAAACTCTCCCCGACTATAATATAACCCTCTGCCCTGCTGGGAGACTCGTCTTTTCCGAACGCGATCGTTTCCGTGATAGCGTTTCATTTGCACAAACCGCTCGAGTCCTTTGATGGAAGCCTGGCATGTGGGTTTAATTGGGCTGAAGGAGCTCGGCAGGAGTTCTCTCGCTGAAAAAAGGCCGGATGTGTGGGATTACATGCAGGAAATCTGTCTGGGATTGTACTGATTGGACGGGGGATGCCTTTTGTAGCAATTGCAGGTAAACTTTTAAGTGATTGCATCAACAAGGGTTGTTTTAAAGCAGAGATGTAAGCGAGTTTATCTTCATCTTTTCAGAGGTTATATCCATTTGATGAGATACAGGAAGCACAGGCACTTCAAACGCAGCCTCTTTCCCCCCTCAGCAGGTGTTCTTTCTCTTTTCACAGTGTTTGATTCAACTTTAATGCTCATATAGGTTCATTGTCTTGGATATGCATGGATCGGTTCAGCTCAGTCCAGACTGGGAGTCATATACTATTGATAAAAAGATGGCATTATTAATGCATGGCATATTTGACTGCGGTCCGTTTCATATGTGTGAGAACGTGACAATCCCAATCACAAATTTTCTTTTCCAATTTCACGTAGCCCAAAGGTTTGCTCGAGCTCCTTCTGAAAGACTGAAGTTTATTGAACTTAGACTGAAAATTCGTTAAAGCTCGCAGCTCAAGGAAAGCTCAGGAGACGAGCGCAAATCTCCCAAAATATAGATGGAGAAGAATGCTTTTGTTCGCCTGTTTATCTCCATTTTTTCTCTAAGACAGCATTGAGGTTAAATGGAGAGCAAACACAGATTTGGTCTTTATTTTTCCTTAAATATCAATGTTTGCAAAACTTGATGAAACTTAAAGGAGAAGTCCACTTCTAAAATAAAGATTCACATGTAATATACTCACCCCCTTGTCATTCATGATGTTCATGTCTTTCTTTCTTCAGTCGTAAAGAAATTATGTTTTTGAGGAAAACATTTCAGGACTTTTCTCCATATAATGGACTGATATAGTGCCCCGATTTTGAACTACCAAAATGTAGTTTAAATGCGGCTTCAAACGATCCCAGCCGAGGAAGAAGGGTCTTATCTAGCGAAACGAAAAAAAATACAATTTAAATACTTTTTAATCTCAAACGCTCGTCGTGCCTTTCTCTCCCTGAACCCTGTATATTCTGGCTCAAGACAGTTTGGGTTTGTTAAAAAACTCCAATCGTATTTTCTCCCTCAACTTCAAAAATCATCAAAATCACCCTACATTGCTGCAGAAGTATTGACCCAGTTTTTGCAAAGTGAACATGCAAAGATCATCAAACACCCTTAACAAAAAAGGTAAAACAGCGATATAGGACGATTTTGAAGTTGAGGGAGAACATGAGATCGGAGTTTTTCGACATACCCTAACTGTCATGAACCGGGAAAAAACAGTCCAGGCAAAGTAAGACAAGAGGAGAGTTTGGCATTAAAAAAGTATATAAATTGTATTATTTTTACTGAAATAACCAATCGTTATGCTAAATAAGACCCTTCTTTCATGGCTGGGATCGTTTACAATAGAGGTCGACCGATGTATCGGTTTAATCGGCACCGATAGTTGATTAGCGGAACTATCGGTTATTGGCAAAAATCCATGTTGATAGTTTTTTCCGGGTCGGGTCCGTTGCTGGAGCGGCTGAGAAGGACGTCATTATACAGCAAAGTCCCTATAGTCTTTGTTATACAGCAGGGCCTCTAGTGGCGGAAATCACTGACAGCACGTGCTGTTTGTTTAGACATGTGACACTGCACGCTGCACAGAGCGGGACACTTCAGAGGCGGATTTAAAACATTGACAACGAAACGGTGTGTACAGTACACTGTAGTGCATGTTTTCATGTCATTACTTAGTGATGAATTTGTTGACTAGATGCTGGACAGCAGTATACCTGTTTGGTGATCAAATAAAGTTTTGTAGACTGCCGCTGTGATACCGGATAGCTGCGAGTTCTTCTAGACGGGGCGCTGCACTTTTGCCTGTTGTGTGACTAACATATTTTCATATTTTGATTGGATAATCACAAATGTTCTAGAATAGAAGCAGTTAAATTGTGAAAGTACACAATATCCAGTGTTGGGAAGGTAATGTAATAGGTTACAGATTACAAGTTACTCTATTTAAAATGTAATAAGTAGTTTAACTTTTCAACTACTTTATGAAAGTAATGTAACTTATTACTTTTGATTACTTTTCTAAATTTCTAGTGCTTTCAATTGTTAATCATTTTGAAGCATTTAAACCAGGCAGGGTTAACCTTACAGTAGCACTCAACACTGATTACTGTCAGACTTTCAAAATCCTTTATCACTTAAATTAAAATTATAATAAGTAAGGGATAACATACATATTATTTTGCGATAACAACTGGCTGGATGTACATTATCCCACTTATTCCACAGCTGCTTGCCACAAAAGCAAATAAATAGACACGAAACACTGATCTTAGTTGAAATATTTGAATGCAAAGCTTCCATGAAAAAATCAGTTGCTAGCAAGCGGCAAGTTCAAACTAGACGGACATTTAAGGGATACGGTGCAGTCATACCACTTTTATTACACAACATTTACAGTACTTACAGTAATAGTTAGTTGTCTTATAATCCATTACAGTGTACAAAACAAAATGGCA
>JAHKKF010538115.1:1157-14824 GCA_019740295.1 Labeo calbasu
AAAAACCCGAAGACTCGAAACAGGTGAACTAATTCCAGTACAGAACCTAATAGGATGTTGCGCATGCGTGACTGAACGAATCACTCCCCGAGACGACTCGTTCTTCCCGAGTCAGATTAAAAATTCATTCAAAATGAAAGAATCGTTCAAGAACGACCCATTAATAATTCGTAGCATCGTGGACGTGCATCCCAGAGCCTGTGCTACACAAGCTTTTGTGCTTAAAAAGTACAATTTTTTTTTTTTACGAAAAAATGACCGATCATTTTGATCGATTTATCGCATGAACCAATCTCAGCCGAACATAACCAGTCATATCCAATCATATCACAATGGAGGCACTGCCTCCTCTCACGTGACTTTCCCCCATTTATCCCCCACCAAACCCACTGCATGCTTTAGGGTTTTTTTTTTTTAAACTTAATGGGCTCAGGGGAGGCAAGAGAGAGACACAGACTCCTGCTGTAACTTTACCTGCTGGTGTCAATGTTGGACAATGTTTCTTTAAAAAAAAAAACTTTTAATGTTATATTTTGTAATACTGGCATAGTTTTATTTTTGTACTACACTTTTTTCTCCTTCCTTGACTCTTTAAAAATGGCCATGATATATAGTGACATATAATAAACAAAGTGCTTAGTTACTATTATCACATTGGACTAAACCTTATTGACTTTGCTTTTATTTCTCACTGTTTACAAGCTGCTCCAAAAGGCCCGAAACTCTCTGTGGCACCAAGCAGAGCGAAAGTGGGAGACACGGTTCGCATCAAAGTGGAAGGATTCCAAATGGGGCCTAAAGCGGTACAATCATGAAAGAAGAATTTTGTTTCTAGTATATAAAGTGGTGCAAAATAACTATTTGTAAACAGTGCAACTTAACAGCAGCAGTGATTCATGTTTGTCTCTACTACTCTAATTTGAATGCACGGCGACAACAACAGCTAATGTTTTATTATAATGCCTTCCGATGTTTTTTTTTAAAATGTTCAACCAAATAATTAAGTTGCTACTGATGATTTATAGCAGACCGTAAATGTCTTTGAGAGCTTCTTTTGAAAACTGTTTAATATTCTCTTTAAGTGTAACATATATGAGCAAATAAATACTGCCAGTTGGGTTTAGCAAATGTATATAAATGATTAAAAAGACTCTCCCAAGCAGCTTCTCATAAATATTTTAACTTTGTTCGTAATATTTCACATTTGAATGCAAAAAAGTATTAAATATAAACTTAGTTATGCTGGGTATAACCGTGCTCAATGTCTGAAGGGTTTAACGAATATTTTTTTTTTTTTTCTTTGTGCAAAAGAATAAAGTGTTTCCAGAGCCTCTGTTCACATGGACTCGTGTGGGAGGACCTCTGCTGGATGGAAGTGAAGAGAGATTTGGGAAAGTACTAATTCTGGAAAGAGTCCCAGCTGAGCTCAATGGCTCCATGTATCGCTGCACGGTCCAAAACCCATTGGGATCTACCAACACTCACACCCGCCTCATAGTATTTGGTCAGTATCCTAGATGCATTGCACATAATTCAGGTGGTCTGTAGCCAACGCTCAGATGCCTCATACTGTTCGGTTTCTACCTAAGATGTGTCTGCTTCACAATGCTGGATCCACATCTGACACTCGCTTGCATGCATTAAAATGTTCAGATCAATCCAAAACATCCTTATTTCTTGCAGTATTTTGTTTGTACCCAGTAATTAAATACCCCATACTGTTTAGAGAGACATAATCGCAGTAAGCTGTTTATTTTCAAAAGATATCACAGTGTTTGATCAGTCGGCAAAAAAAATATATATATATTTTTGATACCGATAGCATAACTATTTATTGACTTAAAGTTGCACTCAGTTATGTTGTTTCTCATTAAAAAGTTTTATAGAGGAAGTGGAAGATTCCAGTCATATTAGTATCTTAGCAAAAGCTCTTTTGTTTTATGTAAAACAGATAGCCTCATGGTGGTTGCCATGTTGAGATAACATGACCATTAACTACTATTTAAGTTTCAATATCCAAAATAATTGATTTTTAACATTTTTGCTAGCTAAAACTGAAGTGATGTTGTAATTTTACCTGGAAGTTAGCATCACCCTGGGTACCTTGACGAAAACCCAATGGGATTTATCCACTGGCCATTGGAATATTGCAGAAAATAAGCTCCGAGACCAATAAATGTTTATGATTCTTACTACTTCTACTCATCTTGATAATCTTCACAAATTAACGTTTTGTTTTTTTTTTAATCCTAAATACAGTTGCCATAAGTAATTATTAGTAAGGTCCTTGTACAATGAGTCTAAAATATTCGTATGCGTTTTTTTTGTATTCGTTAAAATTCGTCATGCACAAAACATCCCAGTGGCTCAGAATTGTCAAAACACCTCTCAAAATGCTATGGATGTGAAAAACGCAGAAAACTAAACCCAATCCGATTTTTTTTTTTAATGATGAACAAACGTTTCGGAGGCAGTGTGTAAACGTGATTGACACAACACGAGGTCGTATTTATTTTTTAAAGAGGTCATTGGATGCCCATTTTCCACAAGTTGGGATTATTCTTTAGGGTCTTAAAGGAGAAGTCCACTTCCAAAACAAAGATTCACATATAATGTACTCACCCCCTTGTCATCCAAGATGTTCGTGTCTTTCTTTTTTCAGTCGTAAAGAAATTGTTTTTTTGAGGAAAACATTTCAGCATTTTTCTCCATATAATGGACTGATATGGTGCCCTGAGTTTGAATTTCCAAAATGCAGTTTAAATGCGGCTTCAAACGATCCCAAATGCNGTTGTAAACGATCCCAGCCAAAAAAGTAGGGTCTTATCTAGCGAAACAATCTATTATTTTCAAAAAAATAATACAATTTATATACTTTTTAATGTCAAATGCTCATCTTTGTCTTACTCTTGTCTTACTTTTTCCGGTTCATGACAGTTAGGGTATGTCGAAAAACTCTATCTCATGTACTCCCTCAACTTCACAATCATCCTATATTTACTATATATTTTACTACATTTCCTTTGCAAAGACTGGGTCAGTACTTCTACAGCGATGTAGGATGATTTTGAAATTATTTTTGAAGTTGAAGGAGAAAATATGATTGGAGTTTTTGTCCAACTGTCTTGAGCCAGAATACACAGAGTTCAACGAGAGCAAGGCAAGAGGAGCATTTGAGAATAAAATGTGTTTAAATTGTATTTTATTAATGAAAATAACCGATTGTTACACAAGATAAGACCCTCCTTCCTCGGCTGGGATCGTTTACAACCGCATTTGGGATCGTGTGAAGCCGCATTTAAACTGCATTTTGGAAGTTCAAAATCGGGGCACCATGAATGCTGAAATGTCTTCCTCAAAAAACAAATAATTTCTTTACGACTGAAGAAAGAAAGATATTTATGTTCAAACAATGTGTAAAAGTGAATTTTGCTCTGAAAGTAAAATTTGGACAAGAATTTCGATGTCACTGTGCAAAGACCTTTACAATAGTTTGCAAGAGTGCAGTTATAAACAATGTGAGGTTGTAAAAGTAGACTAGTTAAATGAGTTTACCTAAGTCCAAAGTATACTTAGGCAGCCTGCGTTTTGCAACAGCCCGCACACTGTCCACTGTGCCTGACAACCTCTGTAGTCCCATTTAGCCACTTGTTAGCAACCACCTTTTAAAAAAATGAAGAGAGTATTAATAATGTATTGTATTTTATAGAATAAAACATGAAAATATCTTGAACTTGTGTTAAATACAGACTTTTATGCACTTTTTTTGGTTAAAAATTCAATCAATTATTGAGCAAGTACATAACCAATCAGTGTTCAAAACTATAACTCCTTACCTTAGCCCAGTTCACAATGGTAAGCTTGTCATAATGTTTCCTCATTTGACTGATTCGGATCATTAGTCTTTGCGTCATTACATCACGTCTGTATACATACAGAAGGAGTCCCGGTGTGTGAGATGTTAAAAGTGGAGGATCTTTTTGTAACCTCTTACAGCAGCTGGAATAATTACATTTGAGAATAGAGTCTTAAACGGTGCATGATGGTAATGAAACACATGTAAGTGACTAAAATTAGATTATATTCCAGTTTTAAATGTGCAGACATGAGGGATTACAGGGTACTTACAAAAAATTGGTATTTCAAAGAGAACGAGGAACATTAACATCCTTTTTGGTGTTTTGGTGCTGTGAACAGTTTATTTCTATGAAATTTGAATGGTATGACAATTAGAGATTACACTGCACAGAAATTGAAATCTACAGATAACATTAAAAATTTGAGAACAAAGTATAATAACATTTATAATTAATAGCCTAGTAACAATTATCATAGTAACAGTAATAATAACTTGCACGGTTTGAAGTAATCTGAGCTAACTGATCCTTAGATTTATTCACCATTGGTAGTGCGATTTATTATACAAGACATGCAGACATGTTACCTACTTGTTCAGATTACATTTTCCAGTGAAACTTGCAGTGTTCGGCACCTGTCATACTGTTCAACTTCAACACTCCGCACGGACACTTGAATAGTGCACATTTTTCGAGGTTAACATTAGATTGAGCAGCCATGTAAAGCTGCTACTACTTACATTTTTCAGATAAAAAGTCATATTTGAGGTCGATGAATGATAGGTGAGCGTTTGGATGTCCTGCCCGATATACTATATTACCACATAGACCAGCCGTCACGGACTGCGTGACTTCGCCACTTCCTGTGGACTAATAAAATTTTGGTTGACCAAGCCCTCTTCTCGTCGACTAATGGTTAGTCGGCTATTAGGGGCAACCCTATAAACTTCTTATTTTAGACATACTTCTAAGATGTAGTAGCTGTAATTGACCTATCAGTAAGCCCCTCCCCTCAAAGGCAGATGAGCCAATGGCAGTTGAGTTACAGTTGCACAGGGAACAGAACTCAGACATCTTTAGGTTTCAGTGCCTTAGACAAACATTGGAAGGTCCAACGCTTTCATTGGTTTGATGGTGTTTATGCTACAAAAATGGAAAAACGATGTGCCTGGGGTACTTGTAACACTAATTCCATGTAATCTGAGAGGATAGGCAGTGGAATTTATTTTATTCCATTTCCTAAACCCAACCAAAACAGAGCAAAATGTCCCTACGCATTCGACCCCAAACCCAATGAAGACGAAAATGTTCATTTTCTGGTTGTCAGACTCTCATTAAGTTACCATTTTCATCTGCTCAAGCAGAACATTAATGTCATCTTGTGCTTCAGCAAGGTATCTCTGGCTAGGGTCCATGTTAACGTACAAACCTAAATAGCAAACTGTTCTCACGTCATGTACAGTGTAGGACAAAAACACATAAAGGAAGGTCTACATTTGAGTGCCTCTCCATATTAAATTGCGATCGTTGCGATCGTGACGACCGTAAGATGAGGCTTCTCCCATTCGCATATTTTGATATATTTTGTTTATCCCTCCATGGCATATTTAAGTCCCACTTGCATGATGGTCCATCTGTCTCCAAAATGTATCAAAAACATTTTGGGACAAGGCTTTTAGACTGACACCTGCCATTGTAAGACAGTTAGAAACTATGTTTGTTTGTCCAAATGCGTGGCAGTAACTAAGGGGGCGGGGCTTACCGATAGCTCAGTTCTGAAGTACTGGTGCGTTAACTGACAGTCCACACATATACCTCAAAACATTAGATTAATCCGCACTACGGAGCCATGCCAATGCGCAACCCACGTAAAGAAGATAATTCACAAATAAGTGCAATTGCTCAAACAGAGATGGCAACAAAGGGGACAGAGTGCATAGGGCCCAGAGGCTGGGAGGGGCCCAACTGAGTGCCCCACCACTGAAAGTGATTTTGAGGGGGCCCTTAGCAAATTTTGTGCAGATGGCCCAGAAACCCTAGCGACTCCACTGCCACTAGGTGTCTGTATAGGTCCATGATGAGCAGAACATCAGCAAGTTCAACATAACCAAAATACTGAGTGGACCTTTAAGGTTACACTGATAACCTGTGCAGTTTACCTAAGCTTACCTTTTTTTCAACAGAAAATCCCAAGATCAAGAAGGAGACTATACATCTGAACTGTAAGACACAAAAACTTTCTACACATGAAATATCCAGCAGTATTCTAGATAAACTCTCACCGTGACTGTTTAATAATTTTCAGTTGGTGATTCTGCTGGAGACATGCTAGGACCCTCGCTGATGCTTCTGCTGTTGTTACTGACTCTGGAGTTAACATGAGCACTATGGGATGCGCTTTCCATTAGTACCCTCTCTGATACTCTGTCAGCTCCTCTGCCATCTCTCTCGCTGTCCAGCAGCTACGCTATAATCCAGGACTGAGATTGCAGCAGAGAAATATGTGCTCAGAATGAGAACGATAAGCTCAACCCTCCCTGACCACCCCAACCATGTGACAACGATTCAGCTCAGTTTGTTCCGCACCTGTTTGTCACAATGCAGTGACATATTCATGCTTTGACTTCATTTTCTACATTGTATTTGTGCACAGCTGTGTTGCAGAAAAGGATTAGTGAAGCGAATGGGACGGCCCACATACAGATAATCCTGGACATACATTGCAGCTTTCATCATTTTAAACAGCTTATTGTAATGCCATTTCATCAATGTTGTTCCTTATATCAAAGCTGTGGAGTGCAAAATCACTTGATTTCATGGCTGAAGCTATTGCAAGTTGAGGATCAGGTTCACCTACTGCATATGACCTCTAGATGACAGTATAGATCTTCAGACCGAATACCTTTTTATGCATAAAATGTCCATAGACCCTTGGCTGGTGTGCACTGAAAAGTTCCTCAAGCAGTCAACAGTGTAATGCATTATAGCGCAAAGTCATTATCTCTGCAGTGAACAAGGTGTGTTGCTACACTTGATAAAGAATAATTAAAGAACTGAAATTAAATTTTGTTCTTTTGTACAAAAATTTGTATGAACTGTAAATGATGGTGTGACTGTTTTCCATGCATAATAAACAGTCCAATTAATTATTATAAAATAATCAATTTAAACCAATCTTGAATGACCTAACCGAGTTGTGACGTTGGAGGGGGCGTGTCTATCAATACCGAAATATGGCGGCAAACAAGTCGGTTGTGAATGGTAACAAGCGATGCAAAATTATTGTAATTTTCCATGCTGTATTTCAATAATATCAAGACACTATGCACGAATAAACAAACCGCAAATTTAAAGTTTATCAATCACCTTTCATGGTTTGTTTTATTTAAAATTATGTTTTTGTTAGACAGCATGCATAACATGTTTATAGATAAAATATTATAAAATAATTGTAAAATATAAAATAAAAATAATGTATTGTTTTTCATGAACGCTCAGCATATTCATTGTTCACAGAGGGGCTGGAACGCCGCTTGGCCAATCATATTTGAGGATACGAACATAAATAGTTCCAACTTAAGCTCTGATTGGATGAACCATGCTCCAAGTCGCTGTTAAATTACGGTACAGAAACTACTTTGCTTGACTACCACAAATGTTCAGTTAGGGTAATGACCCATGTATACAAAAGAACGTTTTGCTAATGTTCCCATTAAGTTATAAAAACGTTATTTCTGAATGTTCTCTGAGCGTTCGAAACGTCCAGTTTTTAAATGTTTTAAAAATGTTTTTCCTTGGTTGTCCGAACGTTAACATTTAACGGTAACATTTTAAAATGTTGATGAACGTCCGTGTACAAACATTCTATGGGAAAAAAAACTCGAACGATGTATAGATAATGTGCTGTTTAAACCCTTACGAAAATTAACCATGATTTTACTACAAATAAAACCAAAAAAAAAACATGGTTACTATACTTAAACCATGGTAACTACAAATTAACCATGGTTTTGGTTTTCTAACCATGGTTTAACCATGGTATTTATGGTAAAACTGTGGTTTTACAAATGATAATCAATATGCCAAAAACATGGTTACTACATTTTTACTATAATAAAGCCATGGTCGATTTTCGTACGGAAAGAACATCATTAAGGACCAGATAACGAATGTTCTATTAACTTTACTAAAATAACGTTTGAGGGAATCTTGCAAAAACGTTAGCCAAAGTTTTAAAAACGTTACCTGTTAGCTGCGGAACTCGATATTTCCGAGTCCACTTGAAGGCCGCATGCTAGTTTGATATAGCTCAGTTAACATATTTGAATCACTATAAGTGATTTCATTAAGTCCACTGCAATTTTTCACACTAAGTCGAAGAAAAGCAGAGATATTGTAAACTGCTAAATGAAAACGTCTAAGTATGTTTGGAAGAGTCGGTTGACAAAATAGATGCACATTACTAATGAGTCTTCCAGCAGTGCTCACGATGAGCCCCTTTAAGTCTTTAACAGTGATCAGCATGACTTCATGTATAATGAGAGGATAACAGTGCAGCATGAATTATGAATACATGTTTCATTAATTATCTCTCAATCTTCCTACGACACTTGCAAGAGTCCCGTCCCGCCTCTTGAGATAAGCGCACGGAGACTCGCTGTTCTTATAGCCTACCGTTCTCCATGCGTCATGAGTGTTATGAGTGAGGGAGCTTGAGAGAGAGAGAGAGAGAGAGAGAGAGAGAGAGAGAGAGAGAGAGAGAGACGTCTCACATGTGACAGTTCTTCATTCGTAGGTAGGTAAGACACTTGGCACGCTGATGGACGTCCTCTGTTAGACCTGCTCGCACTTTAAGGGACTTTCTTCTTGCAGACCAGGAGGAGAGCAGGACGCATTTCCAGTTACTTCAGGCACTTTTGACAGCTGACAAGTTACAAACACACTCGCTTCTTGAATCTTCCGAGCTTGTTTTATTTCACAAACAAAGACTGGACTATCTGAAAGTCGTGATGGAGATGAAGGTGCTGGGATGCGCGTTGCTTTTTCCTCTCCAGATCTTCTTATGCTTATTGAGGGCGATCGTGCGCTTCTTTACGCAACCAAAGCGCAGAGATCTGGGCACTGACGTGGTCCTCATCACTGGAGGTGGAAGAGGAATCGGCCGTTACCTGGCTAAAGAGTTTGCCAAGCAAGGAGCAAGAAAGGTATGCTTGCGTTGGTGTTTTTATCCGGTGTAATGCAATTCTTTACGGTGTTATCTACTCGCATGCTCTTTGTAATTTAAAAAATATGTTTGAGTGCTGTCCATTTCAAGTCTTGATCAAAGACTGCCTACTTCAAAGGAAATTGAACTTTTTAAGTCCTCAAAACTGATGTATTGCAGAGTGTATTATTTAAACGTATTGCATAATTTCCAATGCGCAATCTGAGGTTAATCTCGCAACGCAAATTGTAATTTGGCGCCACCGACACGATTAGCTAAACTTAGTTTTCTACAAAACTTTTTAACCGAACAAGTTCGGTGATATGTTTATCATCTGTTGACATATGATAAAATTAAACATAATTAGGATACTCGTCATATTTTATCAACGTTACCTCGTAACGAAAAGCGCGTTAGCGGCGTACTGTTGTTATGGTTACCTCCTCTGGCGAACGCGACGTCTGTTCGTTAGCGTACAGGTATTTGGCTACAGGTGAAAATAAGCTCTGGTGTTAATATAACGATCGCAAAATGCTCAGTTTGACATGGTTTAAATAAGATATCTAAACAAAACCTGACAGCACTCAGACATAAATTATAAAGTAAGAAGCTCGGATCAATGCGCCTGTAAGAAAGTTCCACAATGTGAGTAACGTTAAGACATTTTTCTGTTACATAACTGATCGGTTTGTTTATTATTTCAGCATTAGTGACAGCTAAACAGAACTAGTAAGGCTTGTGTTTACCTGTATTATTCACACTGCAGTAAACACACCTTTCTTGGCTATGTCAATACACTTTGAAATAGTCGAGTTTGAGCGTGTGGTTTTCCAGTCAGCGCAGTCAACAAAAGGTATAGTGACCTGTTGCTGCCCTCATCTGAAGCCTTGAGTTGTTTCATATTCCTCTTGCACACAAACACAGGTGTTTCCTAAGCCTTTATGTCTTTACAAATGCCCAACAATAGGCTGCTGACAGGCATGGCTGTTTTGTTGAACTCAAATCATGTGTGACTCTTTAACCTTCCAGGGAAGTTCATACACCCCGGTCCAGAGTGAGGGAAAAAGAAACATTCAGGATGAACTGTTACACTTCATCTTATTTATTGTATTATTATTATTAACAGATTAAAACTTATATCACTCCTCGTAAGAATAAACTCCTAGAGTAAACCAAGAATAGCTGCACTACTTTAACAATGTGCGTGTGAGGGAGTGAATGTGTACGTGCTGCATTTATGTGTGTGAATGTGTGCTCAACATGTGTAGGTGTGTGAATGGATCAATTGCAAGGGGGTGTAGTAGGCAGAGAAGCACCTTGCAGATTGGTTACCACAACCAAGTTCATTGGCAGGTCAGCCAGCTTTTGCAGAGCAGGGCTGATGATGTCATTTGTGTTATTGTGTGGGCTGCTTACGGCTGAATCCCAGAAGAACAGAATCAAACGGAAAGCCAGCGGAGCGGAGGCTGTAAATGAAAGTCAAGTTGAGGATACCTCAATTAAATATTGATCAAATATGTGTTTTATTTTCCTAAGAGGGGATTAAAATAGGATGAAAATCTCTCACATCTTTTCCTACTGCATTAGCATGTGAGTTTAGAAACATCAAACAGCATCGGAAATATCGCAAAACATACATTTAGAATTATGAAGTTCTACAAAGTTTATGTGAGGTATAAAGGTGGGAAGGTAAAGGTGAATGGAGGCTGGCACTCCCATACTCCCAGCTGGGCTTTGGCTCATGCCTGACCCCTCTGGGCCAGCACTAATGAGGGGGCGTTAGGCTGCCCCTGCCCATGTTTCCCGGTAGCTCTGCTGTTTCAACTTTTACTGATAATGGGACAATCACCATGTGCTGCTTGTGACATAGGTTGGGACATGACTCAGGCAGTATGTCACATGAGAAAGCACATCTGTTGCATGCTTGCCCTATTTCACTCTGTCCCTGTCAAAATTATATTTTATATGATGAAAATTATGCCAATTTTAGGACTATTAACAGTTCTTTCTTTTTTTTTTTAATTGCACTGTGACTACATATTGTCCTACATAGGGTTGTGGGGATAATGGAGCCTCTCCCAGAATCTCAGACCATAGGCAAGGATTCTGACTTTTTTTTCTCAGAATAGAGATATAAACTCATATTTGCAAGTTATGAAGTCCAAATTGCGAGATATAAACTCACAATTCTGATTTTTTTTTCAGAATTGCACAATATAAACTGACAATTGCAAGTTCTAAAATCAGAATAGATGGATATAAACTCGCAACTGCGAGAAATAAAGTCAGAATTATGAATTTTTTTATATCTCACAATTCTGACTTTTTTCATATAATACTGAATTTACATCTTGCAATTCCGACTTTTTTCCTTTACAATTCCGAGTTTATGTCTCGGAATTCTGACTTTTTTCTCAGAATTGCATGATATAAACTCACAATTGCACGTTAAAAAGTCAGAATAGCGGGATATGAACTCGCAACTGCAAGAAATAAAGTCAGAAGTATACATTTTCTTGCAATTCTGAGTTTATATCTCACAATTCTGACTTTTTTCTCAATTCCGAGTTTATATCCTGGAATTCTGAAATTTTTCCCTCTCACAATTCCAAGTCTATATGATTCTGACTTTTGTCCTCAGAATTGCACGATATAAACAACTGCACGTTATCAAGTCAGAATAGCGGGATATAAACTTACAACTGCCAGAAAATAAAGTCAGAATTATGAATTTTCTCACAATTTATTTGTTTAATATATTACTTAATATATTAATATATATATATATATATATATATATATATATATATATATATGAATTAATATTTTTTTTTTTCTCACAGTTCTGAGTTTATATCTTGCGATTCATTTTTTCCCCTTCGTAATTCTGAGTTTATATCTTGCAATTCTGACTTTTTTCTCACAATTTCAAGTTTATATCTTGCAAGATATTAGAGCTTTTTTCTCAGAATTGTATGGCATAAACTCATAATTGCAAGTTATCAAGTCAGAATAGCGGGATATAAACTCACAACTGCGAGAAACAAAATCAGAAATATGAATTTTATTGCAATTCTGAGTTTATATCCCACAATTCAGATTTTTTTGTCACAATTCCTAGTATATATTTTTTCTCAGAATTGCACGATATAAACAATTGCAAGTTAACAAGTCAGAATAGCGGGATATAAACTCACAACTGCGAGAAATAAAGTCAGAATTATTAATTTTCTCACAATTTATTTGTTTAATATATGAGATATATGAATTTATATCTCACAATTCTGACTTTTTTTCATAGTTCTGAGTTTATATCTTGTAATTCAAAGTATTGTCACAACGCAAAAAAAAAAAAAAATGGGGTGACCCGGACATGTTCTTGACAGGTTTTGTGAGATTCCCTCACACTAATGCTCTCCCTTGAGAAGCCTTAAATACTGAAGGGTTCCTCAGAAGGTCAGAACATGTGACCGTTTTATGTGTGTATGTTTGTTTATGAGGTGAATTAAGATTGACAGGAAGGGGAGGAGATGAACTCATCCTTGTGTTCATTACCTCTTGCTGACCTTGCTGAGTGATGGATCTAATAGCCAGAGAGTTAACCGACCTACACAGCCTGACCCTGTCCTCTATCACTCTCACTCGCTCTCCCTAAACCTCGTGTACAATGATAAGGAAATACTTAATTCAGTGACTCCTTAGAGAACTAAACCTATACATCAATGTTTAGCAATCATGCACAATACATCATCGAGTTGGATATATCCCTCAACTCACAATGTAAAAATTTCTCCTGTTGTCTTGAAAAGTCTACATGATGTACTGGATTTACTTCACACCAATCATGACTTTCCTCCCTCAGGTGATTTTGTGGGGCCGCACAGAGAAATGTTTAAAAGAGACATGTGAGGAGATCTCCATGACCGGAACAGAGTGCCATTACTTTGTGTGCGACGTGGGCAACAGAGAGGAGGTGTACCAGCAGGCCAAAGTGCTCAGGGAAAAGGTAAACTTACACTCTGCATGCCTTGTCTCAAGAAATGTAAAAAGATATTGTAGCCAAAAGGACTTCACAGAGAGTGACCCCGTCTCAAACAGCAAGTCTTGTGGATTTTGCCCGAGTACATCCGTCTACAAGACTGCAGGGTGTCTCATTTGTCATTTTTGGTTTCAAAAGGGCTCTCTCTAGCGCCCCCTTTGTGGCCGCTAGGGTCTAGGCTAGGGATTTTCAATTCTTTTGATGACCAGAGGGAACACTGTTCATGTTGTTCAATAATTGGACCATTTATTTTATTGTATTTTATATTATTTATATTAATTCAGATATTCAGATTTTTTGTCTTACAATTCCGAGTTTATATCTCACAATTCTGATTTTTTTCCTCATAATTCCAAGTGTATATATTTCGATTATGACTTTTTTCCACACAATTCTGAGTTTTTTTTTCTTAGAATTGCACGACATAAGCTCACAGTTGCAAGTTATCAAGTCAGAATAGCGTGATATAAACTCGCAACTGCGAATTATGAATTTTCTTGCAATTTTGAGTTTATATCTTGCAATTCTGACTTTTTTCTCACAATTCCAAATTTGTTTCTTGGAATTC
>JAHKKF010538117.1:0-11493 GCA_019740295.1 Labeo calbasu
ACACACACACACACACACACACACACACACACACACACACACACACACACTTAAGAAATAATCTTTTTTAGTTTTCTGCCAGGACACAAAATACAAAGCAAAATAAAAAACAAAGTGCAAAATTTAAAATACAGGTACAACACATGTAAAAAAAATAAAATTAATTAATTAATTAAAAAAAAAAAATCTATATGGAAAATTCCTTCATGTTAATACAGTTCATGTCAATATATTGTGCCATATTTATACAGATTTTTTGGGGTGTATATAGAACTGAAGCTGAGCTTATAAACTATCAGGGGTTTCAAATCTGGCCAAAATTGTGTCAACATATTCCCCATCATAACCAAATCCGCTAAGCCACCCTCTCCACTACCAATTAGAAAAAATCATCCCTGCCAATGCCACTACAATCATTTAGCAGCCTGAGCAAACATGGGAATTACAGACAGATAATCACACGCTGACAGGCTCAATTAGTAACCGCAGCACCCGCTGCTCGGCCGTAATGAAAGCGAGAGCATGACGCACGTTTATGTCATCTCTACACTGGCACGGCTCATCTCAACGCGCGAGAGAGAGAGACGATGCCGGGACAAAGGGCCGGTCTCTGGATGGAGGCGAGAGTCACACAGCTGTGAGAGACCAGCCTCTGTCCAGCGTTTGTCTTTCTGTCTCGTTCGTCATGCCTTCATTAAGAGACGCAGACATGACTCAGCTGAACATCGGCCAGAGACAGGAGAAAATACGAACGGGAGCAGTGCTTTTCAAGGACAAGCATTACAGAGCGATTGGGTTTTATGAGAGTCTAACAATACTGTGACAAGGACAGATGCAACAGCTGTGTTAAGATGCATTTGAGTCACTGATATTAACAAAATGACACCATTTACACAATAATGATAATACTGACTATGGTACTATATAATCCGCCTATTTAATTATACAGACATCATGTCTTTTGTTACAAGCCATAATTCAAGTTTAGTCCACATTTGACATATGTTTAGTTTTAATGTTATTATAAAGATCTCTGGTGTGTTTTATCTGAATATCATGCAAAAAAAAAATGTCCTTATCACCCAGTGTTTTTAACTAAACAAAAACTATTAGGAATAGTTTATAATTAAAATAAAGCTGAAATAAAGTAAATATATATATATATATATATATATATATATATATATATATATTAATTAAATATATATATATAAAAATGTGGCCTTGGCAACTAAATGTAATAAAATAAGTTTACATTAACTTACTGAAATTACAACACTCTAAAAAACACCCAAAAATAGGATCCAATGTGCTGTGTTATTACAAATAAATTTTCCGTATTGATTTTTTGATTTATTTATTTAAATTAAATTGCATTATGTTGTGTTGTAGGGCAGGTCTATTATCATTAATTAACAGTTATTAACAGTTATAATTATTACTGGAAACAAAATAAATGTTAAATAAAATAAAATAAAATATAAAAAACTATTTTATTTTATTTTAATTATTTTTTTATTTTATTTTGATTTATTGTTTTATTTTATTTTATTTTTATTTTATTTTAATCAAGTTGCAACATTTCTGATTTTCATTTAACCTGAAGTACTAAAAAATACTAAATAAAACTAATAAATAAAATTAAATAAATAGTATAAAGACACAAACCCAAAAAAAAGTATAAAATTAATATCTAATTGAAAATATTAGCTAACACTATAATAGCATATCAATTAAAAAATGCTAAAAAAAAAACATAAAATTATTTTAGAAATAAAGGTAATGTCCATACACATAAATGATAATGACCTGCCAGAAAATTACCAGAACCTTTTTTTGTTTAATAATTTTTAATGTAAAGCTAAAACTAAATAGCTTTAAAAATAAAATAAAATAATACAATTAAAATCTAATTAAAATATTAGCAAAAACTAGTATAGTATATCCATTAAAAATACTACAAAGTAAAACTATTTAAGAAATAAAGCAAGTGTCTATAAACAGAAAATCACCAAAACCTTTTTGTAGTTTTTTTCTAGATTTTTTGAATGTAAAGCTAAATAGATTAAAAAATAAAATATAAATTATAAATTATAATTACGACAATTAAAATGAAAACTGAAAAATATAAAAAGAAAAGACGATTAAAAATACTGAATCCAAAATATGAATAAATAATAGACCTATAATAGTATATAAATAACCTAATAACATAGTGTTACTTACGCATATAATATTATATAATAGTATATAATAGTACATAACACTAAAATGTTCTTCCTTACAGGTATCGTCAAAATAAGCATCTGGAAAAAACATGCACTTTTTTAATGCCTGAAATCGCTTTCAGCACATTTAAATATACAGATGCATTAAATGTGTGCGTCACTGCATCATGCCATGCAATATTGGATAGTTTTAATGGGAGCAATCTAATTTTGTTACATCAATTTAGAAAGAACAAGCTTTTTTAAACTACATAATCACAATATAATCACAGCCACTGGCTCCTGATGTCAGTGGGACCTGGTTTGAGACTAGCAGGTGCACATCCCATTTTTCAGCCCAGAACCACTTTTCTTGGTGAAAACAACTAGATGTGTGCTGGCTGAAACAGGATATGACCTGAATCACAATGCGTTTTCATTTGTTGCCAGCAGTGAACAGGATCACGTACCTCTCTTGTTCATGCGAAAGAAGTGTAAGGCTATTGGCCAGGACAGAAGTGTCATTAGTGAAACTCCGCCCACGTGAAGAAAGGGCGCTGTGACCTGCACGACAAAAATGGAAACACATAAATGCATTACAGGAACTGTACTGATGTAAAGCCGCGGTGACTGTCAGTGTCGGGTCACGTGACCCACCTGAAAAGAAAGGAGCAGCGTCGTCCATTCTTTGCTCCATAAGTCGGAGAGCACAGCTGTGGCACTGATCGAGAAGGTGAGAGTCACCAGGATGCCAATCTGTGCAAAATACAGAATATAGCAGAATTGCATTTTAGCATGATTGAGATGCTATTGTATATTTTTATTATTTTGAATTAGTTTCATGTTTGCATTTTCTGTTTTTATATTAATTCTAGTTAAAAGTAATGAGCCAAACTAAAAAAAAAAAAAAATCAGAAAAAAATATTTTACAAATATTGTAGACAAACAGTGAATGCATTACATTTTACTTTCAATAAAAGCAAAATCCAATATATATGCATAATAATAATAAAAATACACTACATGTTCTTTTTAGGTTTCTCTAGCAATTTTGTTGTGCATTTTTGTTATATTTATTATTTTTTAAAATATGTCTATATAGTGTATATTTATTTTCATTTTTAGTTTTAGTTTTTTATTATATCAAGATGCTTATAAAACAAAATTGAAAAATGTTGAATTAAGTTATTTATTTATTAATATTATATTTTATTTTATTTCAGTTTATGCTTATTAGTAATTTTTTGTTCTTTTAATTAACAATAAATTATTAAAAACAACATGTTAAATGAAATAAAAAAAACAGCTGAATTAAAATAAGTTATTCATTTATTTATTTATTTAATATGGCGCCAGGACAATATTAATTTTTATTTAACAACCCGTTAAATTAAATTTAAAAAAATTAACTTTAAATTAAATTTAAATTTAAAATTAATATTTTATTTTATTTCAGTTTACGCTTATTAGTAATTTTTTGTTGTTTTAATTAACAATAAATTATCATAAACAACATTCATTTTTAGATATACTACATGTTCTTTTTAGGTTTCTCTAGTATTTTTATTGTGCAGTTTTGTTATTTTTATTATTTTTTATTTTTAAAAATGTCTCTATATAGTTTATATTCATTTTCTTTTTTAGTTTTTATCATATCAAGATGTTTATAAAATAAAAATGTTGCCAAGGCAACTAGCTGAAATAAAATAAGTTGTTTATTTTATTTTATTTTATTTTATTTTATTTTATTTTATGTTTATTAGTATTTTGTTGTTGCTGTTGTTAACCATAATCCTGCAGTGCTGGTATTGTTAACTAAAACTAAAATTATTCAAAACAACTTGTTAAAAAAAACAAAACATAAAAATTAAATAAGTTGTTCATTTTATTTTATTTTATTTTATTTCAGTTAATGTTTATGAGTATTTTTGTTGTTGTTGTTGTTTTTGTTGTTGTTAACCATAATCCTGCAGTGTTGGTCTTGTTAACTAAAACTAAAATTATTCAAAACAACTTGTTAAATGAAAAAATATACATATTATTTTTAATTATTTCAGTTAATGTTGTGTTGGTATTGTTAACTAAAACTAAAATTATTAAAAAGAATTGGTTAAATGAAAAATAAATAAATAAATAAATAAATAAAACTTAAATGTAAAAACTTGTCATGCCAACAAACTAAAATAAAATGAGAACTAAGTACTAAAATTACTAAAAACAACACTGAAATAAACAAAAATACTAAACAGAAATACTTAAAAGTAAAACAAAAAAAAAATAAAAAACAAACAAAATGACTAAAACTAAATAAAAAAATCTAAATATAATTAAAAACATTGGTGACAGCAATATTAAAAAAATAACAACAGTATTTTTTTTCTTTAAAAAATGGTTTTGCAAAATGTTTCTGGAGCCTAAAACCACTGCAACAACATTTGTGCTGGGAGAGAATAAAATAAAATGTCTAATAATAACAGCAGCCCACAAAATTACACTTAAAATGCCATATTTTTACCCGAACTCTATTCAGGATTTAAAATGTGTCATAAATTATTTAATCGTAGGTTCAACACAATCTGTGAATCATACGAAGCTGTTTCTCTGGTAACGCAGATATGTGATGAATACAAATGTGTGAGACGAGGTGCCGACAGCAATGATGAATGATGAAAACACTGTTTCTTTGATCACCTTGTGGCTCCAGTGGAGGTAAAGCCTCTGTCCTTCAGAGAGAAGACACACCGCCAGGACCTGCACAACAACATCAACATCACAACATTACCATCAGGAGAAGCTGAAACTGAAATGCATTGCTGCTGTTCACTGTTCTCACCAGCAGGAGGGCGATGTAGGTGAAGAGAGCCGCAGCGACCACCAACAACACCACCGACCACGGGAACCAGAAGCCCAGGTTCCCAAAGTTAAACCTGCAGACAATTCCAAACAATTAATTAATGCATCCAACCCCAATCATTTTCTGTAACTGGTGCTATTTGTATCTGAAAATTTCTGAATACTTAATTTGAAAAATGGGTTGAAACATGTTAAATGTATGCTTTTAATAAAACGTTAAATGTTAAAATGTTACTTAAAAATGTAAATGTTTTTGAACTGCGTGTTGATTTGAAATTACACCATTAAATATGACGTCTGAAAGATCAAACTATTTCTAAAAGTCAATGTGATGTCAAAATGTGGCAGCATTTTTATTTTTAAAAGCATTTACGAAATTAATTTATGTAACTGGTTAGAAATGCAAGGGCAAATGACTTAAGAAAATTCAGAAAATATTTTTAACCTAATTCAGACAAAAACTACAACGAGTGCATGACATTTTACTTTTATTAAAGCAGAATTCCTCTTTTTTTATTTTATAACTCATTCAAATATTGCGAAATGCATGACATTTATATAATAAAATGATTCTATATAAGGAAATGCAAACAACTGATATTCTGGATAATATCTATTTTGGATAATTAATAAATTTTTTATTTATTTTATTTATTTATTTATTTTTATATTTTAGACATAAATGCATGACATTTATACAATAAAATGATTTTATATAACCTGTTCAAATGTAATGGAGATGAAAAAGGATATGCAACTTTCTGATATTTGGATGGAAAATATATATATTTTTTTAAATAAATGAACAGTGTTTTGTTGTTGGATTTCTATGCCTTATACAATCAAATCAATCAAGTACTGTAATTATATAATTAATAAGCAATACACATTTAATTTTTTTTTTAAATATTTAAAAATATTTTTAGACCAAAACTACAGCAAACGCATGACATTTCACTTTCAATAAATTTGTATTTTTTTATTATTATTATTATTATTATTATTATTATTATTATTATTACTATTATTATTATTATTATTTTAAATATAACCTATTCAAATGTAATAGAAAAGAATAGGGAAATGTAAATTCCTGATATGCTGAAGAAAAATATTTTTAAAAAATAAGTTAGTTTTATTATATATTTTCTATGTATATAATCAAATCTATCAAGTAATGTAAATACACAAAATACACAATTAATAAGCCATAGATACACATTTAAAAAATTCTGAAAATATTTTTTTAGACCAAAAATACAGCAAATGCATGACATTTTATTTTCAATAAAAGTTATTTTATTTTATTATTATTATTATTATTATTATTATTATTATTAAATATAACCTATTTAAATATAATGGTGATAAATAGGGAAATGCAAATTCCTCATATTCTGATGAAAAATACATTTTTTTAAATGAATAAGCTTTTCTATGCCTTATATAATCAAATACATAATTATTAAGCCACAGATACACATTTTAAAAATTCTGAATATATATATATATATATATATATATATATATATATTTTTTTTTTTTTTTTTTTTTTTTTTTACATTTTTTAGACCAAAACTACAGCAAATGCATGACATTTTACTTTCAATAAAAGTGTATAAGTTTTTATTTTTATAATTGAGATGAATAGGGAAAAACAAATTCCTGATGTTCTAATGAAAAATATTTTAAAATAAAATTAAAAGTATTTTTCTTATTCAAGTTTATATAATCAATGCACCAAGTAATGTAATTATATAATTTAAAAGTCATTTTACGTAAATATTTTGTTTATTTGCTTTTTTTTTTTTTTTTTAAATATAACCCATTCAAATATAATGGAAATGAATAGGGAACGTGCACATTACAAAAATATGTAAAAAATAAAATGGACAGTATGTTTTTATGTTGTTCTTTTCCTTGCATATCAAAATCAAGTAATGTAACTGTATAATTAATAAGCCATAGGGACACACACGGCAGAGTTTTCCATGAATAACACATCAGTCTAATCATGTGTCAATCCATCTGTCTGTCCATGCAGACACTCACCAGTCAAAGTCGTTGTAGTCATTCTGCGCCTCACTCCAGAAGTACAGGAATATCAGGGTCAGGATAAACGTTACGATGAGAAGAGCAAAACTGCCGCACTCCAACTGCAAAACAGAGCCATCAAGAGCTGTGAGAACACCCACACCGCACCGCAATTACTCAACACAGCGGCCGGAGTGACAAAATCAAGAGGAGGATGAAACGCATGCGACACATGAGGCTAATACTAACTTTGCAATTCAAATAGTTGATTTGGAGCCGTCCAGGACGGCCTGGCTCAGCATGCAGCAATCACACTGTGAGTCATCAGACCGTTTTGAAATGACTCAATGAATGATGCTTTCTGAGTCACACCGCAAAACTCACACCTAACACTTAGATGAGTCGCTTCTGTGCGCGACTTCGAGGGGAGCTTGTTTATCAGGACAGAAAACAGCTCGATTTAGAAAGCAGCCCATCAGCAGATGAAGAGCTGCGCTCGCCGCATTAAAGAAAACTCATCAGCACATACAGGAAAAGTGCTCTGATAAGTGCTTTCTATTGAGCAGCGTGAGTGGCTTCTGCAGATATTCTGGCTCAGGGGAAAATATTCACAGATTTAGACAAAACAAGCCCCTTGAGAGACAACAACATGTTGGTACTTTATACATGTGGTGTACTGGGTTTATTCATCTTGTTGCAATGGTGGTAAATCAACATTGAATTATCATTACATTTGCATTTACTTAAATTTTTGTGTTTTCAAGGCAGCATGAGAATAGACAGCCAAGGTCATGGGTTTGTTTCCCAGGGAATGCATGAAATGTAATGCATGCTTTGAATGGAATTAAAGTTGCTTCAGATAAAAGCATCTGCTAAAATGCATAAATACAGAATGTCTTCGAACTATTTGGTGATTTTTTTGCTAGATTAATAAAATATAATAGGTCAAAACTGCAAGGAAAATGACAACGATAAATCAGGAAAAAAAAATAAAAATAAAAAAAAAATAATCACAAAATTCAGGAAAAAAAAATTGACAAAAACTAGTTGAACGCATGTTCAATAAACGTAAAATAAAGCATTTTTTTATACAATACATACAAGTATAATTAAAATAAATGTGGACACAAAAAATCCTGATATTCTGATGAAATATATATATATATATAGTATAAATAAATATTTATTTATTTATTTATTTAGTGTTTTAGTTATGTAATATTTATTTTTTGTTCTAGCTTCTTTTTAATGAACAGGATTTTAGTAGTTTTAGTTTACAATATAAACCCTTAAACCAACTAAAATATATAAGCCTCGGAAACACACAATTAACATGTTTTAAAATATTTTTAAACAAATTACAGTGAATGCATAACAACAATATTATAAATAAATAAATCTAAATAAATAAATAAAATATTGTTATGCATTAATTGTAATTTTTGTTAATTAAAATATTTTGGAAATGGAAATTAATAGGGACATGCAAATATTCTAATAATTTAAAAAAAAATAAAATGCAGAAATTATTAGCCATTTTTTTAAATTTTGGTTAGATTTTAACAAGAACTTGTATGTTAGAATTAAATAATAACGCATTTCTTTTATAATGAGCTTTGAAAATAACTATAAATACACTATATATCAATCATTTTTATTTATTTATTTATTTTCAGAAAAATGCAGTGGTAACCTTAACATTTTATTTTAAGATTTAACATTTGTAGATGGTCTAAACCATAAGATTTGTAAAAAATCTTTTAGAGCTCATAATTTGTTAAAAAATGTCATTTTGTGATTTTTTTTATTCATGTAAGCACTAGCTTCTGACCTTTAGATCAAAAACACACTCATGATTTTTCTTTTTCATACTCATGACATTAATTACTGCTTTATTTAATTAGAAACAACTGAAATATATTTTTAAGCCACGGAATTTTTTAAAAATCAGAAAAGTAAAAAAAAAAATAAATAAATTCAGTGAATACATGGGCTTTTTGTTTTAATTTTATATTCAAATAAAATGGAAATTAATTCTGTCAAAAAATATAAAAATATATTTTTTAAAAAGTACAGTGTTTTTGAATGTTTATCTATGCCTTATACATCAAATCAATCAAGTAATGCAATTATATAATTAATTAGTCACAGCAGCTCACAACTTTTTTAAAAAATCTGAAAATATTTTAAAAATATCGCACTACAGTAAATACATGAAATTTTACTCTAGTTTTAATTACATTAAAAACGTTTTTAGTCACAGTGTAATACGCATATTTTTATATATATTTTTTTATTTATAACAAGCATAAAAATAAGCTTTAATAAGCATAAAAATATTATGGAAAATATTCTTTTTTTTTCCTAATTTGACTATTTTGTTATTTACATACTGTTTACTATTGTATGAAAATTTTATATTTTTACTAAATTTGTTGCAATGCATACTGAGATTTCTAGAACTGTAACCAAAGTAAGGAATTTTATAAAGCATGTTGGCGTCCATATTTTTTTCCATAAACTTGTATGAAAACCACTGCAGCTGCATTTAGTTCAGAATGATTGCAAGCACCATAATAATCATGTTTTCTCACCCGACTACAGCAGCATTCCCCCGGCTGGGCTTTGGCGCGCTGGTAGCGTCTCCACTGGCAGCCGTACAGGCCGGCCAGACAGGAGACAAACGGCTGGTGTTCATAGCGCTGCAGCAGCTGCCGCCGCACCACCTTTAGCTTCCCCAGCTTCAGTCTGGACAGGCTCACCGGAGAGCGGCCCATGGATCAGCCGCTCCCCTGCATGGAGCAGCCCGGAGCAGACGGATGGACAAGAACCGGAGAAAGGCGGATCAGGACCGGAGCTGAAGGAGGAGATCTGCCAAGACAAAGAGAAAGAGGTTGTGTTAATGCCTGCTGGGGAAGAGTCCTTCTCCTATTATACTGAACTCTATGGAGTGACGTATCAAGCTACAGCGAGAGAAAAATGATCAGTCTAAACAATTATTTTGGGAATTCCTCCAGCCACAGGTCACATCGACCACATCGTGTTTCTTGACAGAATGAGGCCTGTTTACAAAAGAGTCTTCAGCAATCTTAACAAACAACATGCTTGACACAAATAAACTGCAATCCTATAGGGGCCTCCCATGGGCCCCTCAAATCACAGATGGAGGCTGTTTACACACTTAAGACACAGGAGGGAAAGAAAATTAGATAACAGATGAAGTTGGGTTATTGCTGGTGCTATAATGTTGTGTTAACATTATGCATGATGTTAACCAATTAGAAACTAAACAATGCTTCACTCATTACATATTAATTAGGTTTGCATAGTTAAAGAAACAAAGAGACAAGCAGTTATTAAAATGTGCGCTTTATGTAAGTTACTTGTCTGATCAATGTTATAAATATTGTAAATATGAAAATAAGCATAGCAATATGGGGTTTACATGTGGTACTGTTTAAAAGTTTTTTGTAATTAAATATTTTATTCAGCAAGGATGCATGAATTTGATTTAAAGTGGCAGACATTTACAATGTTACAACAGATTTCCATTTTAAATAAATGCTGTTCTTAACCCTTTATGTATCAAAAAATCATTAAAAATACCATTGCATCACAGTTTCCACAAAATAATGAAACAACACAACTGTTTTCAACATTGATAATCAGAAATGCTTCTTGAACAGCAAATCAGCACATTAGAATGATTTCTGAACCATGGAGTAATGATGCTGAAAATCCAGCTTTGCAACAAATAAATAAATTACATTTTACAATATATGCACATAGAAAAGAGTTCTTTTGAATTGTAAAAAATATTTCACAATATTACTGATTTTACTGTATTTTTAATTAACTAAATACAGCCTTGGATGAGCATAAGAGACTTTTTTCCAAAAAAGACAAGTGTACAATAGTAGTGTACAATGTGAAATCTTGAATAATTTCAAATAAAAAAAAAAAAAAAAAAACACTGTAAACAATAAATAATAAAAATCAGAAATGTTTCTTGAGCAGCAAATCAGCATATTGATTTCTGAAGGATCATGTGACACTGAAAACTGGGAGTAAAAATACTAAATAAAATTCAGTTTGATCACAGAAATAAATTACATTTATTGTGTGAGTGTGACCAATAACGCGTGAATGCAGCATGATCTGAATGCAGGGAAATACACGGAAGTGAATCGCCGTCATTTAGAAATTAGATCGCATTTATGTATGAATCAAGATCGCAATTTTTTTCGATTAATAGTGCAGCCCTACTGTAAACAGAAAATAATAAAAATCAGAAATGTTTCTTGAGAAGCAAATCAGCATATTAGAATGTGACATGTGACACTGAAGACTGGAGTAATGATGCTGAAAATTCCGCTTGTAACAGGAATAAGTTACATTT